>JAULBY010029695.1:0-16014 GCA_032358315.1 Ophiocytium majus
GGGGGGGGGGGGGGGGGGGGGGGGGGGGGGGGGGGGGGGGGGGGGGGGGGGGGGGGGGGGGGGGGGCCACGCCACATGCACAGCAACACATGCAGTTCCGGCGCGATAGTACAGGAGAAGCACAGCGGCGACCGTCACATACAGGAGCGTGCGTGCGTCTATAGGCAAATATAACGCCAACACAGTGTGCGCGCGCGTGCGCGGGAGGCGGGCGCTGAGGGTCTGCAGCTGCCTTTTTTGCCTGTGTTGTCTCGCACAGCGATTGTTTGTGCTCGTGCCATGTCGTGTGACCAGCCGTCACACAGATGTTTTTGCGCCACACTACTGCAGAAGTATGTGGGCGTGGCGAGGCTTTACTGTGTGACGGTGCCTGCACCAGTACTCGATGTGTGCGTGTGTGTGTGTGCTCGTGTTTGTGGTGCCTGCACGAGTACAGCTGGTGTGTGCGTGTGTATCGGCGCCTGCACATGTCTGCTTGTTTGTGTGTGTAGGAGAGTGTGATTGCAAAACGGCCTGTGATGTGAGGCAGCATCTAAGGTGTTCCCAGGTGGCATGTGCACCGTGCACGTACCCCCCCGCCGTGGCAGCACGTGTGGGCCGCACGTGAAAACTGCCCCCTGGCGTCAGCAGTGCCTGAGCGACCATGGCAACATGGTAGCTGCCATGGTGCACTTCCACACGTTACAATATGCCAGCTATGCTACAAGACCAGCATGTCGCGGCATGCCGGCAGGTGCAGTGTGCCCAAGCACAAGTCACGTGCCGCAGCAGGTGTGTTGGTGACCTGCTGCTGCCAGCGTAATGCAGGGCAGTATGGCATGCCGCTTTAATGTGTGTTGCGCCAAATTTTGCAGCGCTGTCCAGCCAGGCAGCCTGACATGTTAAATGACATTGTGGTGCCGCATGCACACAACTGGCAGGCGGGCACGCTCCCATGCCATTGGCATGAAAACAACCACCTTGGCACTTGCTCGATGCTGAACCGTCCGCTATCTAATACTCCAAGCATGGTTTGAAGTTGTCCAGCTGTGTGGTCACTGAGCAACAGGTTGACAGCTCCAGCACAGCATGCCCCAGCCAGTGCTGTACGTTGGCTGCATCCACAACTGCTGGATCAGCCCCAAGATGGGGTTTCTGGCAACTGCTGCTGCGCTACAGCACAGAAGGGGATTCTCTCTCACAAAATGCGGGTGTGAGTCGCACTGTGTTGGCCCAAGCAAAGGTGCGGAACCGTGCCACGGTTGGTGTGCGCAATGCCACAATGTGCGCAGCATGCTGACACCTGCTAGTATTTGACAATCCACGTTTCTTTTCAGGGCACTACACAGGCGTTACCATTGACCAGAGGCACCGACATGTTCTTGGTTCAATGGCAAATACTCTATGACAGGTGCCTGCTGCGGCACGTGCAGTCACGGTCGCATCCCACTGCGTGCATTGTAGGCCAGCGCCAGTGGGGTAATGCAATGTGGCACCCTCACACCAGCTGAGTGCTTGTCAGAACAGCATGCTGGCTGCCTTTCATTTTCATCCAGTCTTGACTGTGGCCCCCCCACAACAAGACACGGCAGGCATCAGTACAGCAGCGCTGCAGCACGCACTAAAGAGACCGCGCTCTGCACGATTGCTGTGGCATGGCCTAGGCTGCACTCCTTTTGCCGTTGGCGCAGTGCCCACTCACCTGATGCGGGCGCATCGCCCACGCCGCGCACACGCCGGCCGCGTAACCGCTGTAACCGCCGTAACCGCCCGCCTGACCCCGCAGCGCTGTGCCGCATCCGGCACAGCAACAGCAACACAGGCAGACAGTGCAAGGCAACAAGGCACCAAACCTGTGCGCACCACACCTGGGCGACGCCACACAAGCATGAAAAAAAGTACTTCAAGAGGTATTTTTTCTATTTGCTCTGCTGGATGATTTCATAGGTAAGGCGTGCGGCGGCGGCGCCAGTCCGGCTGCGGCACTCTGCACACTTCGCCGCGGGCGCCGCCGGCCCCGCATTGTGATTGCCCAGTTGTAATTAAATGGTTTTTGCTCTCACGCACACAGCAACATGCCACCACCCCCCCACCCGCTAACCTGGCCAGGCGCCACGGCCGCCACCATAAACACTGCTCACGCGCCACGGCCGGCCACGCCGCCGCCATCACTGCTGTTGCTGCTGCTGAGCACCGCTCTGCCCTCCTGCTGCTGAGCACTGCTTGGCTCTCCTTCTACTGAGCACTGCCCCGCCCTGCTGCTGCTGAGCACTGCTCCGCCCGGCTGCTGCTGAGCACTGCTCCGCCCTGCTGCTGCTGAGCACTGCTCCGCCCGGCTGCTGCTGAGCACTTCTCCTCCCTGCTGCCGCTGAGCACTGCTCTGCCCTGCCGCTGCTGAGCACCTCTCCGCCCCACTGCTGCTGAGCACCGCGCTCTCCCGCGCTTAGGCAGCATACACGCAACACCCTGCGCCCAGCTCACAGCCGCGGCATGAACGACTCCTGGATGCTGTGGTACGCCTCCTCCCTCTTTCCCCAGTTCTTGGCCGTCGTGGTCGCGCTCAGGCTCCACAGACGGCCCTTGTAGATGCACAGCGTGCGCACCTCGTGCAGCCGCGCGCCGGACAGCTCCAGATCATAGAAGCGCAGACCGTCGGTACGCCTGTCCCTGGAGGACACCAGCGTCATGCTGCGGGAGCCGGCGAGCCGCTCCCCCACCTCGGCGGCGGTGCCCAGCTTGCTGAGCTGCGTGTCCGACTTTACGGCCGTGGTCGTGAGGACCAGCATCTCGGCAGGGTTGATGATGTCGGTGAACTTGACCTCATACTCTGAGGAAAAGCGCGGGGGGGGCAGGTGGTGGGCTCAGCCTTGCGCGCACTCGCTGAGGTGGTCGATGGAGTGTGGTTGTGTCAAGGGTCGCACGGGCACACATGCAGTTCACGGCCATGGCATGCTCTATCGGTTTTTGGCACCTTCAAAAAAAGTGCCACAGTAGCACGACTGACTTGGAAGGGAGAGGCATGCTGTGGGGGCAGCGGCGATACAAGTACTAGCAATGCTCGGGCGTGCATGCACGCCACGTGTGCCACGTGCGTGCCGTGTGCCTCACAGCGACCTGGCGCCACTCTTTAGCGATAAAATGTGTGCATGACATGTGTGAATGTGACGCGCGTGGCGTGACCGTCTGCTTTCCTACACAGTGCACTCGCGATTTAGTGCGCTTTGATGTAGTGCGGTATGCGGCTTAGTGCGGGGCCCAGAGACCTGACACAGACCACCCGACTCTGTACAAACAGTACACAATGCCCCACTTGATTCAGTGCGGGTCTTGCTTTAGTGCGGGAGGCTAGGGGAGCGACCCTACCCCGCACTAAATTGCGAGTGCATTGTACTTCTAGTAGTTCCTGCACAGCTACACTACTCACTGAATGCCTGTGTAACCGCTGAGCAGCAGCGGGCAGCTGCGGCACGGTAAACGTCAGCCACTAGCCTGTCGAGCTATATTTCCCTTGGGCCGCATCTACGAGTCAAGTCCTGGGACAGCCCAGGATGGCGCGTCCGGCAACTGCTGCTGCGCTACAGCGTTGAAGGGGACTCTGCCTCACAATGTCCGGCTATGACTCGCACTGTGTTGGCTGAACTAAAGATGCCAAAAGGGCACCATGGCTGGCGTGCGCCATGCCACAGTGTGGCCAGCATGCTGGTGCCAGCTAGTAATTGGGCAGTCTACAGCTTTCTCCAGTGCAGTGCAAAGGCGTCACATTTGACCAGAGACATTGGTTGAAATTTGCCACTGGCAAAGACTGCATGCCAGGTGCCTTGTGCGCACATGACTGACCAGTCTTCTGCGGCACAAGCTGTCATGATCACACTTTACTGGGTGAGATGTAAGCCAGTGCCAGTCATGCCATGCAATGTGGCACCTAGGGGCTGCCCGTGGCACTGTCTGCTGTCAACTCATTACTTAGGCCGAGTCTTCAATGTGACCACTGCATCATGACATCCTGTAGCGGGCACAGAGTTCACAGCAGCGCTGCAGCTAACACCAGGGAAACTAGGGTGTGCACGAGTGCTGTGGCATGAACTAGGTTGCACTATTGTTGTTGACGCAGCGGCCCACTCACCTCCCGGTACACCGTCAAATTTGTTCCAGCCCAGTGGCTTGCTGAATCTAAAGGCCCTCTGGGCGTCAGAGTAGGGCTCCAGAAGGCCACCCAGCCGACTGGTAGACCGGGGAACGACGGGCGCATCGGAGGCCGGCACGGCCAGCTCCTCATCGTCAGCGAAGGCGATGGCGGGTGCTGCAGTGGCGGCAGCAATGCCAGCCAAGGCGACTGCGTCGCTGAGGAAGTCCCTCCTTGAGGCAGACAGCGAAGTGCAAGTGCCGGTTGCTGCTGGCGGGCGCAAGGCGAAGCCGGACGCGCCGTGGATGCAGCAGACCGCCGTGGCGGCGCAAAGGGTGGCTGCTACCCTCATCGCCTCCTGCTGGTGGTGTGGTGGTATACCGTCGACAACAACAACACACCTGATCAGCTGAACGCTTAGTCAGGTTTGCGCCTGCCCCTCTCAAACTCTCTCATGCGCAAGGCGCAAACTTCTTCCTTTGCGCCCTATCGCCGCGTTGACTCTGACATTCGCTGTCGCGGTCCAACACTCAGTTTTCACGGCCGCTATGGCGGGGCTGTGCAGGCTGCTGCTGCTCACGACCATGGTGGGGTCGAGGCGCCTGGTGGCTGCGCTGCTTCACCAGCCCAGCACCCTCGTTGTGCGCGCCAGCAGCTTGCACCTGCGCCATCAGCAGCAGGCAAGTGGTGGCGTTGCAGCACAACCAGACGCGCTCCTTTGCTCGCTGCTTGCTGGGACAAGGAAACCCAACTGCAAACACCCCGTACCTCACTGTCACTACCTGGCCGCTGCTTTACCTCCTGTGCGAATGCAGCGGGTGATGATGTCAAGCAAGCCGCAGCCCGTGACTCCGGACTTCACAACCACAGTTGAGGTTAGCAGCATCAAACTGTCCAAGCCCAAAGCTCCAACCAAGCCTGCAGGCGGCAACTGGGACGGGCTGGCTGGCCTAGAGGAGAGGGCTGCGGGATCCCTCATCCCTGACACTCTTAAGACGGTGCGTAACAGGACCGGCTTACCCGCCTGAGCAGGGCAGGCAGTTGCGAGTGCCGTTCGTTCAAACGCACCGATACACCCCGAGGTGTGAGCAGCAGCTGTGAAGCCAGCCAGGCACCTGCCCCCCGTGTCAACAAGGACGTCCTCACAGCACCCCGCATGCTCATTTCTCGCCACGCCCAGCGCACAAGCCAATTTCCCTGGGCAGCCAAAATCAACATCAGCCTGAAAACGCGCTCGGAACACCTCCTCCAGCCAGACACAGCCAGGAGATGCGAACGCGTGCCGAGGAGGCTCCCTGTAACCACCGTGCCCCGCCCCCCCCCCACCGCCCTCGCAGATGGAGGAGGACGCAGACTTCCAGGCCACGGCCACGCGCCTGCGCGAGCAGGGCCAGGCGCGGCTGACCCTCGAGGAGAAAAAACGGCGCCGGCGCGCGCTGGACGAGCTGGGGCTGCCCACGTTCCAGGAGCGCCTCGCGCAGGAGAGCCTCTCCATCCCGCGCGCGGCCACCACCATCCTGCAGCTGAACATCGGCCTCTACTGCAACCAGGCGTGCGCGCACTGCCACGTGGAGTCGTCTCCACGCCGAACAGAGGCCATGTCGCGGGAGGTGGCGGACCGCTGCCTTGAGGTGCTCACGGCGTCGCGTGACGTGGGGACGCTGGACATTACGGGCGGCGCGCCGGAGTTGAATCCGCAGTTTCGGTACCTGGTGGAGCGCGCGCGCGCGGCGGGCGTGGCGGAGGTGATTGACCGGTGCAATTTGACGGTGCTGCAGGAGCCGGGGCAGGAGGGGCTCGCGGAGTTCCTGGCGGAGAACAAGGTGCGTGAGCTCGTGCTGCTACTGGGGTAGTGCTTGTCAAAAAGCGGCATGTGGGTAAATATGTATGTGCAACTGTTGTTATCATTTCTTGGATGCATTATCGCAGATGGCTGTAAGTTTGGGGTGCCCCGTTTTAGAATACGGTAGCCAAAGCAGGGATGTGCCAAGACAGCCCGGCTATGTTGGTGCGTTGTGCGTGTCCGTGTCCACCTGTAGTTTCCGCCCAATGGAGAGAGTGAACAGTCATCTGGCTTCCCCAGCTAAAACTGTCTCAGAGACCTGCCACGGCGGTTTAGGCAACCAATATGGCGGGTTTGCAGGAGGCGCTCCACTGGCCCGTGCCACAGCATTGGAAACCCTTAACTTCACACTTAGGGTAGAAGTATGAACTACACTGTACATCACATACTTCTGAAGTAGATTTAGATCAGATAAAGTAGATTTATCCATGTGTATAAAAATGTGTCATACAACACTTGAGAAGCACTTTTAGGGTGTCCTGTACAGCATCACGTGCAGCGCGCCGCCAGTGGCGGAGGCGTTAGTGGCGGAGGCAGAGCCAGGTGGGCGTGGCGGAGCTGCCCACAGCAGCTCAAGGAAGTTGCAGGCCTTACTGCACCGGCTTGCGCGTGCGATTGAGAGTGCGCTTACATGTAATGTATATACTTTAGAAGTATATGCCTACATATATACTGCTTCTGAAGTAATACTATACACGCATGCAATTTACCTAGAAGCACATACTGCGTAGGGCTTCGAAGCATGTTACAGGCGCCACAGTTTGTGGAAAATCGCGGCAGGCGCCAATGGGCTGCAGCCCTATTGGTGGCCAACACGGCGCGATGGTAAACTACGGCTGTTCAGTGTGTGAGCGGTGCTTGTTGGTGCGTCGAGCACAGAGGTCATGTGCACGAGGTGGCAGTGGGGCTGACGCAGGGAATGAACTGTTGCGGCCGGCTGTGGTATTTGCTCTGGCTGCAGCGGGACCACTTGACGCCTGACTCTGTGCCCGGCACGCAGTGCAGATGCCGCAGTGTTGACATGGTGCAAAACAGTAACAGTCTGCCTGTGCAGGCGGTGATGCACCACAGGTGTGTGTTGACGGCCACGTGCCAGCGTGCTGGTGTCACTACTGCTACAGTGCGCAGTCACGGGCTGCTCCCGGGCGACTCATCCACAGTTTGCACAGCACGGTCACGCAGCAGCTGCATGGGCACCCAGCTAAAATGTACAATGGTTGGCGACAGCTTTGACGGTGTAGCATCAAACTTATTGCGTAATATTTGGTATTGAAATTCTTGCCGAGTTGACAGCACTGGCGCTGCAGGCGCGCCACGCAGTGTTGGGCATGCGCGCAGCAGAAGTGGTAGCGCATGATTGCAGCACGGCACAGAGTGCTGCGGCGGTGCCACAGCAAGCGCCTGGGACACATCAGGCTGCCAGCCGAGGGGTCAATGCTGCGCCACGCCGGCATCACAGTGTTGTTGTTGCGTTGATGTCCGCGCTCCCGTCAAGCACAGGCGCGCCTGTGTTCGCTGTGATCGGTGTTGAGTAGGTGCCTGCACTTGGCAGCAACAAGTGCTGTCGACACCTTTATAGCGCTGTGCACTTCTATTAATCTCCGCTTCGGGCGCGGTGTGTACACATGTGTGTTGTACCTACTACAGTAGTATACACTTGAGGTAGTATTTATTTTGTATGCACAGGTGTTGCTGTGCCTGCCCATGATGGCTAGTCTCAGTCTGTAGTGCAGCATTGGTATGGAGTACTTCACAAGTATGCCATACTTGACGTAGTATGTGGCACGGTACCTACCGCCATCAAACCTGTGCAGGTTTAATGGTGGCTCAGGTAGCCGCAGTCCGCTGAGAGTCTGCTCGGCCTGAGTCTGAAACGGCGGTACATGTTCATGTCGCAGCATGCCTGCCTAAAGCGCTCACGGCTGAAGGTGCAGGCCTGAAAGCGCCTTGTGCAAGCAGTCACCCCCCCCCCCCAAGTGCCCGTGTTCAGCACTAGCGGACTTAGGCACACACTGTAAGGCCTTTATGCCTTTAAAAGTCGCCTGTGGATTTCGAGGCTTGTATAGTGTTCCCATGCAGCCCAAGAATTGCGTGCTTCTGAAGCAATCACTGAAACATGAAGGAAAGCGCCCACCACCACCACTATAGTTGGTTTACATGGACGTGCTCATGCTCAGCAGCATGTCAGCGCGGGCTCTGGTGCTGTGCGCATGCTCAATGACACCCAAACCATGCACCGCGATAATGCACTTCTCGGCGTATACTCCTGGGTATGCTCAAAAATCCGCACCACGCTCCTTCACACTGCGGCCGCGCAAACCCCCCCAGGTGCGCGTGGTGGCGAGCCTGCCCTGCTACGGGCCCAAGAACGTCAACCTGCAGCGCGGCAGCGGCGTGTTTGACCGCAGCATCCTTGCCCTGCGCCAGCTCAACGCGCTCGGCTACGGCGTGGAGGGCAGCGGGCTGGTGCTGGACCTCGTGTACAACCCGCTCGGCGCCTTCCTCGCCCCGCCACAGGCCGCGCTGGAGGCCAAGTACAAGGTGCGCCGCAGCCACTGCCGCCGCTGCTGCTGCCGCCGCCAACGCCGCTGCTGCCGCCGCTGCTGCTGCTGCCGCCGCCACCGCTGCTGCTGCCGCCATGATGCCAGCCGCCGCTGCTTCTGTGGCGATAGTGGTTGCGGCAGCAGTGTCAGCAGCAGCGGCGGCACGCTGGCGGCGGTGGCGGCCGCCGGCGATGGACACAGCGGCGGTGGCGGCCGCCGGCGGTGGCACAGCGGCGGTGGCGGCCGCCGGCGGTGGACACAGCGACGGCGGCGGCAGAGGTAGCAGTGGCGTGGCAGCAGCTGCCGCCACTGCCACCACTGCCGCCGCTACCGCCACAGCTGCCACTATGACGTCAGCCGTTGCAGCTGCTGAGGCGGTGGCGGTTGCAGCGCCCGCCGCTGCTACCGCAGCCACCGCCGCTGCTGCGTCTAACACCGGCGGCTGCCACCGCTGCCATCGCTGCTGCTGCTTCTGCCGCTGGCCGCCGCCGCTGCTGCCAGCATGGCATCCGCCGCTGCTGTGGCAGTGGCGGTGGCGGCGCCCGCTGCTGCCGCTGCCAGCGCCGACGCTGGTGCACGAGCTCTGTGCGCGCTGCCACCGAGCGTGGTGGCTGTCTTGCTGCCGGAACTCACGTCGCCTGCTGCCTCTGAGCTGCCTGTGCGCACACACTGCACTGCACACTACTGTATTCCGTCCAGAATTGCGTGAGGCCTGGCCGTGTGCACAGCGTGAGGTCTCCTTGACCCCAATCCACAGCACTCGCCCCTTAACTGCACGCACACTTTCGTCTGTGCGCCCCTTTTGTGGGTGCAGGAGGAGCTCATGGACGGCTTCGGCATCACCTTCAACAGCCTCCTGACCATCACCAACATGCCCATCAAGCGCTTTGCGGACTTCCTGTACCGGCGCGGCGAGCTCAAGGAGTACATGGACCTGCTCGTGCGCAACTTCAACCCCGCCACCACGCAGGCACGTCACACGCAACCGCGCACTGCATACCTCAAAAAGTACTTGCCTGGCGCGCAGCATGCATGCATGTGTTTCATGCCCCCCCCTTCCCATGCTCTGTGTGACGGCCAGCCTGACGTCACTGCGCACAAAGCGTGCTGAATCAGAAACCGCACTCCATGACTGCCTGGCGAGCAGCATGCGTCAAAGTGTTTCATGCCCTATGCGCTGCGTAGCGGCCAGCCTGACCTCACTGCACGCACACGGCATACTCAGAAACCGCGCACCATCACAGCAGCATGGTTTGCGCATGCTGCAAAGCCCGCTGGTGTGCGTACATGTGTGCTGGGTGCTCATGCTCTGCATGCCGCTTTTGTGATGTGCGGGTGGTGCGCCGCGCGCGCAGAGCGTCATGTGCCGCGACACGGTGAGCGTGGGGTGGGACGGCAGGATATACGACTGCGACTTCAACCAGCAGCTGGCGCTTGGCATGGGCACTGGGGGCACCGCCGCGGATGCGCCCATGGAGCTGCGGGCAAAGGTGCGCAGCGCCAGCTGCAGCCGTGCTGGCCTGCACGCGTTGACAACCACCCTGCGCTAGGATGCCTGGCCCGTTGTATTACTGCTTGGCGCGCACTTTGACGCGCTTGCGCGCTGCGCCCGTTGACGCGCCGCTGTGTGGCATACATGCGCTTAATTAGAAGCGCACCGTCTGCACGAACCACATGTTCCCGTGGCCAGCGATGTGCTTGCGCTGCTGCCACAGTGCAGCAATGCAGCGGCATTGCAAGCTACAAAGAGGCGCATGACGTGCCCCGGGGCGCGCGATTGCTGACTGCACAAGCCGTGCGGCATAGCACGCTCTGCACCGGCGTGGTGCCGCTCCTGGCTTACTGCGATGCTGCCGCTGCCTACTGCTCAGCCTGCCAGCCGCTCAGGCTTGCCTGCTTGCGGCAGTCCATGTAGACTGAGCTATTTGGAACCACGCCTGGCCGTTGCGCCATGCTGGCTTGCACAGACCCGGGCCCCAAGCTCGCCCACGAGCGCGGACTAATCAACCTACTGCTTGTGCTGCTGCTGGAACTGCGCGCGCAGGGCGATGTGGGCTACTCCATTTTTGACATTGACAGCCTCGACGAGCTCATGAGCACGCGCGTCGTGCTCGAGAGCCACTGCTTTGGCTGCACCAGCGGCATGGGCTCCAGCTGCCAGGGCGCCACCACCTAGACACAGCGGCGCCGCTGCTAAGACGGCGTGCCTGCGCCGGGCGCGTCACCACCACCGGCGGGGCGGCCGTTACTGTGTGCCAACGGGCGGCCCCTTTAGAGGACACAGAGACGCGGCAGCAGCGGAAGGCTCCCGGCCGCGCAAGACGGTTCTTACAGAGGCCCCCGTGAGGCGGCTCTGGCGTCCCTGGCGTGAGCGCCAAGTCGCCGGCGGCGGCGCAGCAGCGGCTGCCCACTTTGCGTTAGCACGTGCGGGATGCCGGCGGTCCTGCGACGTTTTGACAGTGCAGTCTCACGCCCTGCCTGTCGCGCAGCCACAGTAGGGGTGCATGCGCTACAGCAGGAGTGCATGTTCCCAGGCACGCTCCGTGGTTTTAGTGCATGCGCGGAAGGGGTAGCACACGAGGGGGAGACTGTCACTGCACCACTGATTAGAGGCGGCATGCTGCCACTGCTGTGCAGGTACGGCCAGCTGCGTGCTGCTGTGCTGGGTGTGCGCGCGTAACCCTGCAGAGCGTGCGCCAACCAGAACTCTTTTATGTGGCACGGCGGCTGCAGCTCACCTGGTGGCAGAGCGCCCTGCGCCGCCCACACAGCCGCCGTGCCTTCACGTGCACTGTGCATGTACTTCAAGTACATATCTTGCTGTTGCCACGCGCACACTGCATGCATGCCGGTAGCAGCCACGCTGCATGTGGCTGCTGCACCAAAAAATGCTGTTGTCAAGCACCCAAACGAAACTGACAGTGCATGCAGTGCACGCATGTGCATGTGTCAAAACCTAACTGCGCATCACCAGGGTGCACTGTGTCATCACACAGACCACTTGGGCGATCAACCATCCTAACACATGCATGGCCATCAAAACATGCGCACGGGCACGCGGGCGCAGCGCGAACACAGCGACGCGGCGGCGTGCAACACGTTCGTACGGCAGAGTGGGTTAACCAACATGCACACATTCAATTTTATTTCCGGCCACGAAGAGACTGACTGCATGGCTGGGCGTGGCGCTGCCGCCCGCGGGGGCGCACTCTCGCATACTGTCCCACATCACAAATCCAGGGGCCCGCGCTGGTACAGCTACTGACGCGCTAGTTTTGTCACTGATTACCGGGCTGCTCGTGAGTCACGCATCGGCTCTAGGTGGCGGGCGTCGTGCGTGGGTGGGGGCTGCATATGGTGGCTGCATGCCCGCCGGTCTAGGATGCTGCGGGGTGGCCTCAGCCACACCATAACGTAGCACGCAGTGCTGCCGGCTGCAGGGTGTGCGCAGCACGCGGCCCGTGCTAGCTTTTTAAACAAAAGGGAGTCGACACAGAAGGGGATGACTAGGGAGGAGGCAGAGGTAAACGGAGGCTTAGTGCGGCACGCCCAGCCCCCCGCGTGCACGCACGACCCAAGCACCACAGGCACATGGATGGGTCTTAATCATGGTTGCCGGCCTGCGGCCCCGCTGCGCTGCTTGCGGCTCAGTAACAACTTGCAAGGCAGCAGCTAGCTCCCAGGGCAGCAAGCGATGCCCTAGAGCACACGTAAACAACACACACACACCGGAGTGCGGAAGGCGTCTCGTCGTCGGCCAGCTTGAGATAGGTCTGAGGGTCGGCGGTTCCCTAGGAGGAGAGGCAGTGCGGGGCCTGGCGCAGGGGAGGGGAGCGCGAGCGATTGGCGAGCCTGCACTGCTGGTAATTGCTCAGGAAGGTGTTGCAGGCGTTCTTGTCACCCTTACTTCCTGCACGGGACGACAGCGGAGGGAGGGGCGTCGGGGTGAGAAGGGCACTTCAACACCTCCGAAAGGGCTAACAAGCGAGGCGCGGGTGCTGGCTGGGGGGCAGGGGTGGCGGTGCAGCGTGCCGCAGCCATCTTCAAGGTGGACTGCAAGTAAAGCTTCTCGTTTGTCCTTGCACTCACTCTCGATGCACATGACGCTGGCCTTCGCGAGGTCCATGCAGGCGGCGGGGCGGGCCTTGGCGAAGGCCACCACGTTCTCGTCCTGCCTCCACACGATGGACACGACGCGGGGGGCACCCTCCGCGCTCGTCATGGTGATGTTGGTGGGCATGTTGTTGTCGCTCTCCTTCACTGCGTAAAAAAGTCTTGCTCTTGCACCAGAGCAACACAGCCCAAGCTGCTGCGGAGGAAAGTAAATTAAAGGTGGGCAGGGCCCTCGCTGGCTGGAACGCCTCTTGGCCACACGAGCGGGGAGGGGCGTACAGCGCTGCTTGGCTCTCTCTCTGTCCCTTCCGCTGCCTCGCTGCCTCGCCTCTGGGAACTTCTGCTGCTGCGAGATGTGACCGAAAGGGGGAGTGAACTGCGTTTTGAAGAGTGCTTGCTGGTGGTGCTCAGCACACGGATCCGGAGGATTGATCTGCAGATCTCAGAACAGTCGCACATGATCTGGGACGGCACGAGTGTTGCAAGTCGCGACGTCGTCGACAGGAGCTGCGACAGGAGCTGCTCCAGCTGGGGAGTGATCTCCTAGTGAAGCAGCATTGCAGCAATGGTGTGCAGGAGCCCAGGGCATGAGTGAATCTTATGAACTGATTTGCACTTACTGTGTTGCACAGCTCAGGTCATGCAAGCCAGGATAAAGCAACGTTGCAAGTTGCAACGGCACATGAGGTAGGGACTCCAGACGGCGGTATATTAAAATGGAAGCACATGTAGACACACCGGTTAACACAGTCAACAAGAAGTGCCGCAAGCAGGCAGGCCTGAGCCACCGGCGGGCTAGGGTTTGACCTGCCATGAATGTAGTACTTCAAGAAAAAGTCGCATGTAGCAGTGGGCATATCTTCTACTTGAAGTATCGAACAGGGTATTCTTATTAAACTCCGCATAGGGCGCGGAACAGGGTACTATATAGAATAGTGCCATGGCCACCAGTGAGCGTGCTGGCATACATGTCATGGGCTCTTGCACGCCCCCAAGTGCAAATAAATAAAACTACTAACTACTGCAGAGACAAACAGCAGCGGCAGCCAATGAACGCCTGCACTTTCCAGAGGCAGTCCAGGGCGGCAGCAACGTGCACGATAAGAGCAGCAAGCGCAATGAGACGAACCCAGCTGTGATCACCATTGTGTGCACACTCCGCCCACCGGACCTTAATCACAAAGTGGCGAATGGCATGCACGTAATCGCGCGCATCGCATTTTGTGTTTCCCAATGCACAAGCATTGGACCAGGCCAGCGGACAGCTGACTAGCAGTGCGGCTGCTGTGACGGCTATTGCCAAGCACTGTGCCCAACGGCTGCGGGCCCAGCGCGAGCAGAATGTGCACACCACAGCTGCCAGAGTAACTGCTGTTGAATTTCAAAAAGAAACCCCAAACCGCATGTCGGCAATGGTAAAGTCTATGCGCCTGTGCACGACAACCTGCTGCTGCTTTAAAAGCTTGCCATTCACAAGCTTGGGCGCGGCATCTCATGCCTCGGAAGCGGCGGTATGGGGCCCGTGGTGGACACGTAGCGCCGCGCCAGCACGACAAAGCGCCCGACCATGAGAACCTGCAGGAAGGCATCGGTGCACAGCGGTAGATATCATAGCAAAGTTACTTCAAGTGTATGTACATCGGCGCAAGTGTAACAATGAGGTCAGCGGACTGCCGAATCCCAGTGCCAAATCTGTTGGGCATCCCAGTAATTGCTACCAGCACTGCCGGCACGCCATTCAGGGCGGGGACCCATGCCCACGGTACCGAGGGCAGCCCAGGTCTCCTCTGATGCCCACTAGATGTGTGCGCGTTATTTGAGCAAACTCCCTTGGCACCCTCACTCCCTCATGTGCCACACGCATGCAGCGTCTGGTAGGGGTGTCGCCGCCCTATGCCCATCTGCTGGGACTTCCAACCCTCTCACGCATGCGCATGCTCAGCAGGCGGGCCAGTGCGCACAAGTACACTTGAACTTCAGAAGTATCGAACTCCGTTCAAGGCGCGGAAAGCCCTCTGCACACGATGTGCGCGAGTGAAAGCGTGATCAGGCATGCTGCCCTCCCCTGTTGCTCGCCGCGAGACCACGGCGCTAAGCACTATGCACTCCAAAGTATGAACACAAGTGCAGTGCACTCGTGATTAAGTGCCGGGTGGTGTCATCCCCACAGCCCCGCGCACTAAAGCAAGACCGGCACTAAATCAGACAGGGCATTGTGTATCGTTTATAAATACAGAACCATGTGGCCTGTTACAGGTCTCTGGACCCCGCACGAAACCGCACACCGCACTTAATCAAAGCGAACTAAATCGCCAGTGCACTGTAGTACTATTGCCAGACTCCGCTTGTTTTTGCGGCAAATGGTGTGCGCGTGACTGGAAAATTATGGTCAAGCATGCCGTCCCCTCGTGCTAGCCAACAGGACGGCGAGCGCATCCTCCAGGCACCCAAGGCGCACAGACCCCCCCAAAAAAGCGCAGGATGCACATGTTCGAGGCACACATGGAGCAAATGGCAAAAACGGACCGAAAAACAACCGCAGGGTGACGGCAACACTTGCGGGCGCACCTGCACCGCCCACACAACCGCCATGAGGCTGCGCGGCGCGGCGGCGCGCGCCGCAAGCAGCGCGCCGCTCGCCACCGCCCCCGCCACCGCCACGCCCGCCGCCACGTACTGGAAGTCCTCGGCCGCGGCAAAGACGCCGTCCCACACAAACACCAGACCGCACACGGGGTGGAAGAGGGCAAACACGGGCAGCGCGGCGGCGGCAGCGGCCGCCACGGCAGGGTCCGAAGTGAAGGCGCGCGGTATCGCGCCGCGGGCGAGCACCATGGCGGCGCCGAGGGCGGCGGAGAAGATGAGGCCCAGCTGTTGAGCTCAGCAGAGGAAGGGGCGTGGGGTGGGGGATGGGGATGGTGTGAGCGGTTGGAGGGTTGAGAGGGTGAGATACAGTGGGAGCAAGGGGGTGGGCTGAAGCCATGCGCATGCGGCGGCGGCACCAACTGCGTGTTGCAGAAACGTGCACGGCCGTGACTCGCTGGCACACACGGACGCACATACGCTGGGAAACAGTGGTCGCAGCACCAGCAGCACCACCTCAGCAGCAGCAGCGGCAGAGGCGGCAGCAATGGCAGCAGCAGCAGCAGCAACGGCAGCAGCAGCAGCGGCAGCAGCAGCGGCGGAGCGCCTTGCAGAGACTCACCTGCAGCAGGCGCGAGCACAGCGCGCGGCAGCGCGCGGCGTCCCGCGCGCGCAGCGCCTGCGAGACGAGCGCGACCGCCGCCACCGCCAGCGAGTCCAGCGCCATGGCGGAGAACATCCACACCTGGCGGCAAATTTCGTACGCCGCGCCGGGGACCGCGCCCATAGACGCCGCGGAGCTCGCCGCAAGCGACTGTGTGCCCAGGATG
>JAULBY010029706.1:0-16003 GCA_032358315.1 Ophiocytium majus
TGGCAACATGCCACCCCTCCCTTAGTGTACGCAATACTGAGCATTGCCAGCTCTTTCGCCACACCTGTCTGATCCCTGTTCCTGGCCACGCGCACCGTGTGCGAAGGGCTTTCCGCGCCCTAAGCGGATTTTAATAAAAGTACATGCGTACACGTTGGTGACAACACACACATGTATACATGCGATTGCACATGTGTGCATGTGTACGTATGCTTGGAGTACACGCAACAAATGTTAGCCTCCGCATGATCCTGCTCAGCACAAGCGGCGACAATGGGTGACATCACTTATAAGTACAATTACAGTGCACTCGCGATTTTGTGTGCTTTGGTTCAGTGTGGCATGTGGTGTAGTGCACGGTCCGGAGTACCTGACCGTATGCTTGCTCTACGAATGATATACAAATCACTATTTGGTTTAGTGCTTATCTCGCTTTTTAAGCGGTGACAATGGGCGACATTAATTACAATGACAGTGCACTCGCGACTGAGTGCTTTGATTGTGTGGCATGCGGTTTAGTGCGGGGTCTGGAGCTCTGTTACTGATCACATGATTGCTCTACTGATGATATATGAATCGCTATTTGGTTTCGTGCGGTTTTAGTGGGGTGTGTGAAGGGATTGGCGCCACACCCCACTAACTGCGAGTGCGCTGTATGTTTTAACAGGCACCACATATTCAAACAGGCATAAGCTACGTCCCTCAATCATGGAGGTTGAGTTGAGTGCTGTCCCAAACCTAGTCCCTTTTTCAGTACTCGGGACACGGGGGCTGTAATCCACTAGAGCAGTGCTGTAGCCACAAGTGAGACTCGCGCTAAAGTGCACAGGACATGGGGTTGTAATCCACTAGAGCAGTGCTGTACCAACAGGTGAGACTCGCGCTAAAGTGCACAGTGCTGAGCATTTCCATACTTGACTAGCAAAAAAAAAGGAAACAATGTTTGGTCATGCTTTTTCCAGCCACGCGCAAGCCATGTGCACAGAGCTTCCCGCGCCCCAAGCCGAGTTTGATGCAAGTACATACAGTACTTGAAGTATGTATGTACAGAACTTGAAGTATGTACATACAGTACTTGAAGTATGTACATACAGTACTTGAAGTATGTATTGAAGTATGTATGTACAGTACTTGAAGTATGTATGTACAGTACTTGAAGTGCTCTTGTTAAACTCCGCTTGCGGCGCAGAGAGTCCTTTGCACATGGTGTGCGTGTGACCGGAAGAGGCATGACCAACTGAAGACATACATACCGGATGCAGTGAAGAAATGCCGGAACGCCGGTAGTCTGCCATGGTATGAGTTTTTGCGTACTTTTATTGAACGCCGCTTGAGGCGCGGAAAGCCCTGTGCACATGGGGTGCGGTTGATGAAGTCGAACAGTACTCATACCGTAGCGGTCTACGAGGTAACACCAGTGCCGCATCGCACGAAAGCGCCCAGCCCCCCGCCAACACCAGACCCAAATTTTTAAAAAAAAGGCTGCGCAACAGCACACACCAATGCCCTTCCGAAAGAAGAAACCAAACCGCATATGTTACATCACATATGTGTCATCATGCCCTGTCGGCGGCGCACCAGATAGCACTGTCGGCACGTGTCGTGGAGTACATGGCGCTCCCTGGTGTGTGGGGGGGGCATGGTGTACCCGCCAACACTAGACCCAAATTTAAGCGTACCTGTGTACCTTCAGCCACGTACGAAAATACATACTACTCGAAGTATGTCCTGAGTACTTTCATTAAGCTCCGCTTACGGTGCGGAAAGCCCTTCGCACGAGGCGTGCATGTGACCGGAAAAGGCATGGTCAACTGAAGTACTTCAGCAGTGCATACTGTATGTAATGGAGAAGTACGGTAACACCCGGGTAGTCCCCCATGGTATGAGTCGTACCAGTGTACCTTCAGCCAGCGCGTCAAAACTCCCAGTATGGCGCACACCACAACCACAACTTCATAAAGTAGCATAAAATAGCGCAGCACAATAAAGGCACCCCACGTGTGAGCCACACCTTGGTCCAGCACTCCAAATCCTTACGCGTGCTGCGCTTGGAAGTGTCGCATCAGCCCTTCTTTACTGTACTCAAATTCAGAATTCCCTTCTAAAGTAGTATACTGTATCAACAATATTCTCAAAGTACCCACTTCAGAAGTACATAACTGTAAACAGCTTTGTCAACGCAGTCCATGTGCACACGCCATTGAGAGTCAGCGAGGGAACCTCGGTCCAGTGTGCCACTCTCAAAGGCGACGGCCGTGCTGACACAATTTTACAAACAATGCTGGCGCCTCATATGCGCATGCTGAGCCACTGCTATCAGACGTGGTGTGTGCTTGGAGGTGCCATGCCTACCAGTACTCAACATTGCATCCACGAAAAATGCAGTCAGCACTTCAAAGTATTATGGACTTGTACATGTACTTGTTGAAGTATTGTGCTAGTATGCTACCGCATTGCAAGGGCAGTCCATGTGTGCCTAACCATCAGCGCACCTTGAGCCAGCACTCCACGTTCTCATCGGTGACATGCTTGGAGATGCCGTACACAAGTCATCAGACGTCACCGCCCAACGTATCCATTGCACCCAAGTAGTACTGTAGCCTCTATAAAGGCACTCGCGGCACCTTGAGCCAGCGCTCCACGCTCTCATAGGGTGTGTGTGCGTGGAGATGCCGTACACCAGCACTCTTGCTGACGCATGTAGTACTTGAACGCATACCAGTGGGTAGCTGCACAACTACTACTGTATACGGCAAAGTTCCAGTACATAGAGATACATAGTGAAGGCACCCCATGTGCACGCGCCACTGAATGCCAGCGCACACACACACCTTGAGCCAACGCTCCACATTCTCAAAGGTGATGTGCTTAGAGATGCCAAACACCAGCCCTCGGCACTCCACCGCCCAATGTAACGATAGCACATACAGTACTGTGGCATACTTCAGAAGTAGTGAACATAGCCCCTGTAAGTCCCCCCCATGCACACACACACCTTGAGCCAGCGCTCCACGTTCTCAAAGGTGATGTGCTTGGAGATGTCGTACACCAGCAGCGCGCCGACCGCCCCCCGGTAGTATGCGCTCGTGATGGCGCGGTAGCGCTCCTGCCCCGCCGTGTCCCAGATCTGCGCCTTAATCACCTTGTTCTCCGTCTGCAAAAGAACGCGCGCGGAACATGCGGCGAACGGTCCATAGCTGTGCCGTACCCGTGCGGAACACGCGGAGAATGGGCCAACTTCCGCCGCCTACCCATGCGGAACGTACGGGAAACTGTCCGTGTCTGCGCCCCTACCCCCCCCTGCCAATGCCCGCTGCGGTGCGGTGTCGTGCGCAGCTGGGCTATGGTGGTGACGTAGGCAAAGACTTGTGTACGGCATGCTGCACACGCGCTACCTTTGGCGCCGGCGCTGTCGCGTGCGCGGCAAGAGCGGGCTCCAGCAGTGACACACCCTGTCCGCTGCTACCAGTGGCTTTCAAGACAACAGTGTGCGATGTCTGCTACCTGCGCTGCTGACCTGCACTTGGTGGCGGTGCCGCTGCTGTGTCGGGCCGGAAAACTGCGCACACTGAAAATGGCCCCGAAAATTATACCAGAAAAAGAACATGCTTTGGCAAAACCTGCTCAGAAATGTACAACCGCATGCCAACCACCACATGCAGTTTAATGTGCCACCTCATGTTTGGCAAAGACACACACATGTTGTGGCAAACCTACTGCTGCAGCTGCAGCGCTTGCTGCAGTTCCAGGGGCCAGCGTGCGCAGCAGCACCGCGCGAGAGGCGGCGGCGATGCGCGCGCGCGCGTGCCTGTATGGACTTGGTGGCGAACTCCACGCCGATGGTGCTCTTGCTCTCCAGGTTGAACTCGTTCCGTGTAAACCTGCTCAGCAGGTTGGACTTGCCCACGCCCGAGTCCCCAATCAGCACAACTGTGCTCAGCAGCAGCAGGGGCGGGCGCGGGCACCAGGAGCGCGTGTGCAGAGCAAGCGGCTGGGTGTGAGTTGCACGATTTTGGTGTAGAAATGCGTGGATTGTTAGGATTTTGGTGACCATATGTGTGCCACGTACGCTGGAGCGTGCGCTTGTGGGGTGTGGGGGGGGGGGGGGGGGGCAGGAAACCGGGACAAGTGGGGTGCCGCCCTCGCAGCAGCAGCCCGCCACCATCAGGTGCGTAACAATGGGCGGCAATAGTCTCGGTAGAAGGCGCTTCTGATGCTGCTGCGCTTCTGCTGGCAGCGTGTCGGCTGGCAGACGTTGGTGCTGTCCACCACAACAACTCGTCACCCAGCAGCGCTCCCACTGAGCCGTCGCCACCCGGTAGGGGGTGTGCAACCCTGGCGGGTGCGTTCGCCAAGGCTCCCCAGCGGAACTGTGAGAAACGGAGTCTCTGTGCCGCAGCTGGGGCGCTGGGCCAACGTACGGCAAGGCAACACGTTCCCATTCCGTGTGGTGCTGCCCGCTGTCAGCTGCACGCTGGCGCCAACTGGTAACGTGTGCCAAGATCGCCACCTGGAGCAACGCCCAGGTGGCAGCAGGCACGCGCGTGCTGCTGTTGGGGTGGGGCGGGCCCTCACCTTTGAACAGGTAGTCGTACTGCGCACCAGCAGGGCCGCCAGGGTCAGCGCCAGCACCGCAGCCGCCAACCGCCAGCAGCGCGGTCCCAAAGAACAGTGTGCAGGTCACCCCCGGCCCAGGGAGGCAGCAGGAGCAGTGGGCGGCAACGCCCGCCGCAGCGGCAAGGGGGCAGCAGAGAGGGAGGGTGAGGGGCTGCGGCGCAAGCGTTGGACAGAAAGCACAGCCTGGTGAAATTCGGCAGGCAGCAGGGGTGCCGGGCGCGGGCCAGCGGCAGCCAGACCAAAGCCCTGCTGCAGCGTCACACCCCCCCAGCGTAACGAGGCCCCCAAAAGCTGCTGCTCGTTTTTGGGCTTACCTCTTCGTCCTTTCCTGCCATGGCTGGGGAGGGGGCGCGCGGAGGCTAGGAGCAGGATGAGGCAGAAGACTCCGCGTGCCCGATGGGTGCTATCCGAGGGTCCGTGTGGGGTTGAGTCTTGCCGCTGGGAGAGTTGCGCGGAAGCAAGCAAGACTGCCTCTGCACCTGCACCGTTGCCAGTGCAGTGCTGCTCAGCAGGAGCGCTCGCTCAGCTGCAGCAGCAAGGCTGCTCAGCAGCAGATGACCTGTGCTCAGCGCTTTCGATTCGATTCGAGCAGCATGATCGATCATGGACGGCAGACGAATATGATCATGAACACGTGCACGTGTACATGTTTGATCATGAACTCACGCGTATGTCTACAACTGTGTAGACCCATGGGTGTCTGGGTTTCACAGAAAAAGACGGGATAAAGAGTCCATCGGTATGTGACCCACCACCGGACCACAACGAGAGGCGAGCGGGGCGTCCGAGTGGGCAGGCCGGCCCGCCATAGGATATACCGCCGTCTGGAGTCCCTACCCTCATGTGACCACCTACACTTCAAGCTACTCTTGCGCTGAGCAGGAAGTGGCTGGGGGGCGGGGCTTGCAATTGTGTGACCGTGTGCAGCCGAGATGGCACAGTACTGGCTGAGCTCAACGCTGAGCCCGAGCAACCATGGCAGGCGACCCATCATTTTTCAGGCTGAGCGATGGGACCGTTGTTCTAACACAGCCACCTGGCGCTCGGTACCCTTTTTTTCTTTTTAACAGCCGACCCCCCCCCCCTCCAAGCGCCAAAGAGTTCAGCAACACAGGCTCCATCCAGTTGCAAACCTGGGCACTGACCGCCCAGGCCATGCGCCGCTTCAGTCCATGTCGTTTTTCTGATACACAAAGGGAGCATTGGTGCACTGACTAACCTCGACCTCTGGACACGGCTCCCCTGGAGGTACTACTTTACCTCTAAGACCCACCCTCCCATCTCTCACCAGCTCTGAAGTGCCGCACCGCATGCAACGGCGCGAAGCAGGCAGCAGCAGCGCCAGCGACCAAGTGTCCGCGCGCACACATGCACGCACTCCTTGGTCTCTCTGTGATGATTACATGATAATGGCTGTGTGACTCAAGAGGGCGTGCCGCATGGCGCCCCCGGGACGCCGCGCGCCGCGCAGCGTATGCCTCCACACCCGCCCACCCAGTGGGCCACCGCTGGCCCGCGGCACTGTGAGGCAGGGACTCCAGGCGGCGGTACATCCTACGGCGGGCGGGCCCGCCCACGCAGACGCTCCGCACGCCTCTCGACCTGGGTCAACACGGTGCCGCCGATGGCGCTGCGCTCACGCAGCGGATCGCGCCCGTGTGCACGCCTGCCACACAGCGTCTGGAGTCCCTACCTCACACAGTGCAGTGGCGTCTGCGCTGCCGCTGCCTGGCCGGCCGCTGCGTGCTCAGCACCCGGGCGCGCCACGGCCCGTGGCCCCTGTGCTGCGGGGACTACTGTATAAGTAGTACGGTAGCGCAGTGGGCGGTGGAGAATGCTGCCTCTGGGGCTTGTGCGCCTGGCACGGCAGCACGGCGGTGCGGAACGCGCGTGCGCGCGGGCCTCGCGCCGACCAATCACGCGGCGCACTCACGCAGCGGCTGCTCAGCAGCCAAGGCGCTTGCAGCAGAGTGCTCAGCAGCAGTGCTCAGCAGCAGTGCTCAGCAGCTGCCTGGGTGCCCCCAACTGCTACCCGCAGCCGGTGAACGTGCGGCAAGGCTCCTCTGCTGACTGACGCAAGCGGGACGCAAGCGGGCGGTGCAGCGCTGGCACAGCGGCCGCTGAGCAGCAGCAGCAGAGTGCTCAGCAGGGGATTGTGGTGCTCAGCTGCAGCGGCGACGGCGGCGGTGCTCAGCGGCGGGTTGTGGTGCTCAGCGGCTCAGAGCGTGGTGGCCGCCGAGACGAGGCCGAGGTAGTCGTCCTTCATGCTGCCGACGGCCTTGAGCTCGGCTTCGACGGTGATGCCGATGATGCGGAGCCGCACGCCGCAGCCCTTCTTGATCTCCACCTGCTCAGCGGCACAGCGGGGGGTTCCTGTTAATGAGCACGTATCTTCAACTCATGTTCATGAACATGCATGAATCGACGGTGATGCCGATGATGCGGAGCCGCACGCCGCAGCCCTTTTTGACCTCCACCTGCTCAGCGGCACAGAGGGGTGTGTCCATGCTCATGAACATGCATATTTGACTCATGTCCATGAACATGCGTGAATGAGTGAATGCGCTGAGACACACACACAGACCGTGGCACAAAACGACGTGGGGGTGCATGTGGTTATAGGCGGCTTTGACGAAAGTGTATTGGTTTGTGAAGGGGTACCATGTGGTCGTGGGAGCACTCGCCTCTGTCTTCGCTGACACACAGTCTTGGCCGTGCGGCCACGCCGTCGTGCATGATCCCGTACGGTACTGTTGAAGAGGGTCTACACACACTTCAGCAATACAAAAATACCGTTTGCAAGGGGTCCCATGTGGTCATGAGCACTTGCCTGTCTGTGCTCGCTGACACACATGTCTTGGCCATTGGCGGCAATGTCGTGATGTGTGATTTCGTCGGTGATTATTCAATTACTACTAGTAGTATGTCTGTACATACTGTACCGTAAAGCACGATGTATAACGACCCCCGCGTTGTCAACGGCGGGATCTGCTGTTGCTAGCACGGGGGGTGTTATACAATGCACCCGTGTTATACAGAGTACCCAAATTTGTACAGAATACCCCCGCGTTGTCGTCATGAAGGCGCCATCAGGCTCGCGGGGGGTCGGCATACAGGGCTATATGCCACTGCACAACGACCCCCTCGTTATACAAGACCCCCCTGTTATACATCGTGCTTTACGGTACATACTGCAGTTTCGTGTACTAGTGCCGTGTAAAGGGGCATCATGTGGTCATGAGCACTTGTCTCTTGGTTCTCGCTGACCCACATGTCGTGGCCAAGGGCAGCAGTGTCATCATGCCTGATTCCGACTGTTACTGCCAGATATACTACACCAGGAGTAGTAGACTCTGTACATACTGCAGTGCTGCAAATTTACCATGTTCAAAGGGCATCATGTGTTCATGTCATGAACTTCATGAGCACTTGCCTCTTTTGTCCTTGCTGACCCACATGGCTTAGCCGTTGGTGGCAATGCCTTCATGCATGATTCCATCCGTAACAGTTACAAAAAGGTCAATACTTCGATAAGAAGTACCTACTGCAGTGACGCAAATTGCCGTGTTTAAGGGGTATCATGTGGTCAAGAGCAACTGCCTCTTTGTCCTTGCTTACCCACATGGCTTAGCCGCGGCGGCAGTGCCTTCATGCATCATTGCTACGTAACTGTTAAAAATAAGGCCAATACCTACTGCAGTGATGTAAAATTACCGTGCTTGAGGGGTCTAATGTGTTCATGAACACTTGCCTCTTTGTCCTCATGTGTTCATGAACACTTGCCTGTTTGTCTTCTTGTGTTCATGAACACTTGCCTCTTTGTCCTCGCTGACCCACATGTCGCCTACGCTGTCGTAGCCATTGGCGGCAATGTCGTCCGGCATGTTGAAGCGCGACACAAAGATCTCCAAGGGGCCCACCTGCCGCAAAAGCATAGTGACAAGCAATGAAAGGGGACCATGTGGACAGGGTGAAGGGCATGTTGAAACGCGACACAAAGATCTCCAAAGGGCCCACCTGCCGTGAAAACATAGTGACAAGCAATGAAAGGGGACCATGTGGAAAGGGTGAAGTTGGCGGAAATGTGGTCGGGCATGTTGAAGCACGACAACATACTTCAAGTATACTGCAGCCCCCACCTGACCGCACCACATCTCTATGATGGAATCTGCGCTTTGGTAGGTGCGAGACTTGACCGCCCTGAGTAGGCGCAAGTCTTTGCTTTGTTCACCCCCTTGCACGGGTGCGCCCAGGGTGACGGCCCCTACCGGTGGGGAGACCTAGAGTTTCTCGCTCCTAGATGAGATTTCATATACAGGGGGCCGGCCCACTTGGCGCAACATAAGGCATGGTCGCACGCGATGGAAGGGAACCATGTGGACAGGTTGAAACCGCATACTTCAGACATATTTCTGTGCTGGTACAAAATACCGGTACCTCAAAACTACTGTATGTGTACATATAATATGTACTTCTGCAGTATATACCTTCTACTACTTCAGTTCAGGCACCCGCCAGCCCCTACTTTGTTCGTACGCATACTTTGCCATGCATTTGCCTTGGCGCCCAGTGGCAGTGCTGGCATGCATGACATTGCACGCCCACAAGTGCGAATAAATAAACTTTAGTAGTACTTGTTTCGAAGTACATAAATCCCCAACACCAAGGGGCACAGAGGCAGCGGCGGTTAAGCCAGTGTATGTGTGCTTGACAAGGCGTGATGGTGGGAGGCGTCAACATGCTTTGCACTTGCGGCGGGCATACTGAAGGCCCAAACACTTGAAGTTCTGAGGCATGCAAATTTTAGAAGACTCCAGTATATATCTGGCTGACAAGGCATGATGTTGGGTGGTACAAACATGCCAGGCCTGGGACAGTTTACAACAGCATTCGTGCCTCCAGAGACTTAGCTGCACATGACGGCACACAGGCGTAACATTTTTTTTTGCACTTGTGCGGGGGCATACGAAGACCCAAGTACTTCAAAGGCATGTGCTCTTACTACTCTCCAGTTCAGGCGCGGAATGCCCTGTGCGTGACTGCAAAAAGGCAGATCAAGCATGCTGTTGCCAGCCGGCCTATTTTTCCATGGTGCTCATCTGAAGTACTTCAAAGGCGTGTGCATATGCGGGCAACAGCACAAGATACAGGATGTAACCACAGTGCCGCCTGCTTGTGACCAGCAAGCGCACTCTGGGCCACGGGCGGCGCAGGCACTGCAACCGCACCACCGTCACTACCGCCCGTGTATCGCCCACCCACCTTTGGCTGTCATGACATAGTTTATGGTGTACCGGCACTGAAGTAGTTGGTGCCATGGTATCTGTTGGCATTCAGGACTTATTCTTTAGGCGCACCATGTACTTCAAAGAGCACCACCGTCACTACCGCCCATGTCGCCCACCCACCGTTGGCTATCACAAACATAGTTTATGGTGTAGTTTACGCCACGTTATCTGTTGCCATTTTAGGGTTTACTGTTTGGGCGCCACATATACTTCAAAGTAGTTGAAGTACCTCGGCAAAGAAGCCCAGGTCCGTCACATTGCTGACAGTGGCATCCAACACCTCATTCCGAAAAGGCCTGTCCCCCAGGCGCAGTGGCACCAGCAGCAGGAGGAGCGGCAGCAGCGGTGGCAGCGGCAGCAGCGGCAGCGGCGGCAGTCGCGGTGGTGGAGTCGGCGGCAGCAGGAGCAGCGGCGGTGACGGCAACGGCAACGGCAGCAGCGGCAGCGGCAGTACGCAGTGGTAGGCGGCGGCAACAGCAGCGGCGGTGGCACCAGCGGCGGCAGCAGCAGTGACGATGGGCGTATGCACCCGTGCGCTGCGGATGGTGGCAGGCGCAGGCTGCGGCTGTGACACATGCGCAAGTGGGCAACGTCCGCGGGCGAAGCCCCGTTTCCAATAATCCACGCTGCCCACACAGACCCCCCACACAGACCAGCAACCGTGTAGGGATTTTTTAGGTTTTCATGTGGTTGAGGTTTTGGTTTTTATCAGTGTTCGATTTCATTTCTTGTCTTGAGTCGGTGTGGGCCAGTCTCTGCGGGCAGCTCGGAGTATCATTTCCATGCAGACACGTGCAGGTAAAGGGCATGTTGAAGTAGAACTTCAAGTTCAAAGGGCGCGCCTGACGCAGGTGGCCTCATGCGTGTGCGGTATGTTTGCAAACCCATGTCCACACACGCACTTCAGCACTGGTTGAGAAGTTGAAGTGCAAAGTACAACTTCAACAGCACACCTGAAGCAGATAGCCTCACACGTGTGCACAGCAGGTTTGCGGCGCCTGTGGTGTACTCAATGGTGCCCATCTCCACACACATGCACTTAGTAAAGCAGAAGCTGAAGTAACACTTCAACTACTGCTTGAAGTAGTAGATTCGAGTGATATGGGCGCACCAGAAACAGATGGCCTCGTACGTGCACAGTACCGCACTACATCAGACTACAAGTTGAAGTATGACTTCAACTAGTCTAGTAGATTCATGCAAGTGCGCTGGTTTGGGCGCTACCTGAAGCGGATGGCCTTGTACGCGCACACTATGTCTGCAAAACCCATCTCCACACACACTCTTCAGTTGACAAGTTGAAGTGTGTATGAATGTATTAGTCACAGAAACATGGAGTATGTGCGCAAGTTGAGGTACTAAAAAAGTACCACTCTTCAAAGAGTGCACCTGAAGCAGATGGCCTCGTACGTGCACAGTATGTTTGCGGCGCCCTTTTAAGGTCCCATTTCCGCACACACGCACTTCCGTAAATCAGAAGTTGAAGTAGAACTTCAACTAGTCGGTTCATCCAAGTGTGTTGATGTGGGCGCACCTGAAGCAGATGGCCTCGTACGTGCACAATATGTTTGCGGCGCCCGTATCGTACTCGATGGTCCCCATTTCAACGCGTGTTCGGTCCGACCCCGCCGAGTACACGCTGATGACAAAGCCGTCGTTGCCCAGCGACATGCCCTCCACCTGCTCCAGCAGCAGCCGCCTGCGAGCGCATGAGCCCATTACAAGTGGCAGTAACATTAGTGGAGCGCCCACATGAACGCATTACAAATGGTAAAGTGGTAATGCTTTGTTGGTGGAGCAGCAGCCGCCTGCGCCCGCATGAGCTCATTACAAGTGGCAGTAACGTTAGTGGAGCACCCACATGAGCCCATTACAAATGGTAAACAGTGCTGTTGTTGGTGGCGCAGCAGCCGCCTGCGCACGCATGAGCCCATTACAAGAGGCAGTAGTGTTTACCTGAGCTGCAGCCTACTGTGAGCGCATGCAGCCATTACAAGTCAAACGCATGCGCCTATGTACCACGACGTGACAGCATACCCTGGGACGACATGCTGCACTTACCTTCCAGCAACAAGCTAGGTGGTTGTGTGTGGGTGGGACAAACTCCCCATGGTTTTGCCACTTGTGGGCACTCCTGCTTGTTAGGGCGGCTGCTGCCCCCGCATGCTTTCAGCCTACTCCGCATACCCAACTGTCCATGCAAGCCCATAAGTGGACCAAACCTACGAGGTTGCCACGCCCAGACTCTGACATGGCTGGGGCAGAATGCCAGGCCGCAGCCGGTGGGATGGTTTGCCCACCCAGTCAACAACAAGGAGCTGCCGGTCAACGGAACTACATGCACGGGTCATTACCGTTGTGAGCCGAGGATGCTGCAGACTGAGTACGTTGCCAACAAGCCTTACTCACGTGATGCTGCCAGAAGTTGGCCATGTGCACAGGCCTGGGCGCCGGCACACTTAACATAGACTTCAGTACTTTTGAAGTACTTCGTGGTACACAGTGCTGAGCATTGCCAGCTTGTTCGCTCGCAACAGCATGTCTGATCCTGCTTTTCTGGTCACACGCACACCATGTGCAAAGGGCTTTCCGCGCCCTAAGCGGAGTTTAACCAAAGTACTTCGAAGTACTTCAAGAGGTATTCGTTTAAATTCATGCACTCCAGTATGAAATACCACTACCGTTTAAAGCAGCACGAGCTGCTGCGCACTCACCCCACGTGCTCTAGTAGTACTTCTGAAATACTTGAAGTACTTATTACACACGTGTACTACAGTAGTACTACTGGATATATTTTTGTTTAATAACATTTTCGATAAAGTACATGTACTCCTGTGTAAACTACCACTACTCTTGGGCAGCAGGAGCTGTTAAGCACTCACCCCACGTGCTCTAGTAGTACTTCCAGATGTGTCCATAAGACATATCTGTTTTACAATTCTTGTTTCTAAAAGTACATGTACTCCTGTGTAAACTACCACTACTTTTAGGCAGCACGAGCTGCTGAGCACTCACCCCACGTGCTCTACTGTAGTAGTACTCCGGAAGCATTTATTACAATTATGTATGGAGCACTTCTTGAAGCACCACATAGTACTATAGTACTTCAGAAGTACTCCTTGAAGTATTTGTTCAGTTTACGTACTCCAGTATAACTACGAGCTGCTGAGCACTCACCCCACGTGCTCGCCCAGGTGCTTGTCAAAGTACTGCGGCTCCACCAGCAGCTCCTTGGTGAGCGTCCGCTGTGGCAGCGGCAGCGGCACCAGCGGCAGCAGCAACGGCACCAGCAATCACTCACTGGCAGCAGCCGCTAACGCTCACCGGCAGCAGCCGCGGTCGCTGAGCAGCAGCGACAACAGTTGCTCGGCAACAGACGCAGCAGCAGCCGCAGCAGCAGCGGCGGCAGCAGCAGCGGCGGCAGCAGCAGCAGCAGCGGCAGCCGCAGCAGCAGTGGCGGTAGCCAGCAGCAGCGGCAGCGGCGGCAGCAGCAGCAGCGGCAGTGGCGGTAGCCAGCAGCAGCGGCAGCGGCGGTAGCAGCAGCAAGTGCAGTGGTGGTAGCCAGCAGCAGCAGCAGCGGTGGCAGCCAGCAGCAGCGGCAGTGGCGGCAGCCAGCGGCAGCGGCAGTGGCGGTAGCCAGTAGCACCGGCAGTGGCGGCAGCCAGCGGCAGCGGCAGTGGCGGCAGCCAGCAGCAGCGGCAGCGGCAGCGGGAGGAGCAGCAGGAGCAGCACCAGCAACCACAGACAGCATGCAGCAGTGCCAGCACGTGCAGGCATCCCACATGCGCCAGCAACGGCACGGTGTGCCCACACTGCATGTGGCAGGCGGTGTGGCAGGGCGGCACACAGTATAGCCACTACGCCGCTCCCCAGGTGAGGTCTCTTCTCTCATCGCTGAGCCTACTGTATACTTGAAGTACTTTCAAGTACCTCAGGCCTGCCTCAAAACCCATCCAACTGATAACCAAGTGACTGGCCTGGTGCTGCCACAACACAGGTGACGTTCTTTCTCTCATTGCATGACACACCGTGGGCGCTGTGCCTACTCGCATGTTTGAGGCACACCGCCGGGGGGCAACCACAATGGGAACCGTCTACGAGAGGCGTGCGGAGCAACCGTGAGGGCAGGCCGGCCCGCCATAGGATATACAGCTGCCGGGAGTCCCCACCTCACAGTATGACGGCCAGCGGTACACTGCGGTACGTCGGTGGCGGCAATGGCAGCGCCTCCGCTTTCTTGCTGGCAAACGAAAATAACCATGTCATGGTGGGCTGGCATTTGCGCACCTATTAGTAGTGTACATGAGTGAAAATGGGCTGCTGCTATGCCATGCTGAGGTGGTCTGCAGACAGGCCGCTGCACACGTGAAATGAACCCTGGCCCGGTTGCAGCTATTATGATATACTTCGAGGAGTACTTCAACAAATGAACATTCGCGTGTCACGATGGGGCGGCTTACGGACTCGCCTTTACGCGCCTAATGGTAGTAAACATGAGTGACAATGGATTACGTTAATGGCATGCTGATGTTGTCTGCAGACAGGCCGCTGCACACATGAAATGCACCCTGGCCCGGTTGCAGTTATTATGGCATACTTCAAGGAGTACTTCAGAAGCAGCAATACTACTGTAGTATAAATGTACAACCGTTTCGTCCGCAGCAAATTGGCAGACACAAGCGACACACAAGCTTGCGCTGACACTGCCGACCAACCAGCACGTAAGCGTGTGTGTTGTTTTGCTATACGGTTCCAGCTGACTGAATAGGTTCCATGTGGTTGGAGCTAGAGGTGCGTACAGTAGTTGGGTTTGGAAGGGCAGAAAGGAAGTGGGTGTCCGCAATGGGCGAACTCAATCCGAAAAAAGTTGAAGCCTGGTGGCGCTGCACAGCCCACTAATGTGCACACCATGGCTGTTCACGCAGCAAAGCGCCCCATAACTGTGAAATAATATTGGAACCATACAGGAGGCACATGTACGTGCCTGCCTCGGGCGGAACACGTGCGACTAACTGCCGCCGCAGATGGCCAGCAATGCCTTGACGGTGCCAGAGGTAGTGTGCCTCTGACGTTGTCGCTGTGGCAATGCAAGCAACACAGGAGGTTGTTCCTACAAGGCACGTACCAACCTCGGTCAGCTGCGAGGGCACGCATCGGTATTGTGTGCCACAGTTTTGCACTTCCAGCTACGTCGCTGTTGTTTGGAGTAGTTCGCAGGCCTCAGAGCTTGCCGTGACTTGCGACGGCGCATTCTGTCAGTTGAGCAACACCGCCAACACCTTGCACATGTGTGCTGCCAGAAGTCGAATGCCAGAAGTCGACGGCGGCGTTTACCAGCAACAGACATCGGAGGGCAGCCACGACCACGACACTTGGCGGTACTAGGTCGCCTTTGTCCCAACACCAGCAGATGGCTGAATGGTGGACTGCGCAACTAGGATTTAAACATGTGCGCCGACTGCACCAACAACGTGCGAGCATCGCAGAGGAGACAGCAACAGCTCGCAGCAGCTGCTGCAGTTGCAACAGCTTCAGCGCAACCAGCAGTCAGCAGAGGCGGCCATTGCACTCACCAAGTAAAACATGGCTCCCGCCTCACTGTGCCAGTCAAGTGCCTGCCCTCCGCCTAGGAGCTTTCACGCTGCCACCACACGGTCACCGCAACATCTCCGCCATGCCCGACGACTCAGGGAGCTCACTGTGGTACCGCCGTCTTGCCCGCCTGGGCTCCTGCTCACAGCTGCAGGCACGGAGCCTTGCAATGTGTGTGAGTGTGTGTGCGTACAGTGCCGGCGAAACCTTTGGGCAAGGCGCGAGGGGCGAAAGCCTTTAGCCGCGCTGACAATTGCCAAAGCTCTCTTTAGAAACGCTTTCGCCTGCACATGGTTGCCAAAATGCCTTCAAGGGCGCAAGTCGGCATTATGAATTGCGCCTATGTGTGTTTATGTCTTAGACCCCCCCAGCGGGTGGCTGTCCGCGCGGCGGCCGGCGCCACAATGTGCCCCGCAACATATGTACAATTGTCATGGACTACATGGCGGCCCCTGGTGTGTGGGGGGAGCATGGCGTACCGGGAGCTGGGTGGGGATGGGAGCAGG
>JAULBY010029717.1:0-15998 GCA_032358315.1 Ophiocytium majus
ACCTAAAAGGCTGCTAAGCCCAGATACTGCCGTGGCTGGGGCCAAATGCCAGGCCGAAGCCTGTGGGGTGATTTGTCTACCTGGTGAAAAGCACCAGAGAGTATTTTGTACGTTATACAAAAAACGGCATATTTCTACGCCCAAAATCGCGATATACGGCGTGTTTGCAGTATGAATGTGCCCATCTGTATACATACGTTATACGGCGTATTTACATACGGCGTTACGGCGTTACATACGGCGTATAATGCAAAAATTATACGCTGTGACCCATAAAAAATAAAAAAAAGCATTTAAGCTCTGTGGCCCGCCATGGTGTTTGCACCGTAGTTTGCATCGCAAGCCATCACATGCTGTCCTCGGTAGGCTTGTTGCTGGCTGGACAGGTACTGGCAGCAGCCGCGCTTCTGTGCACCCGTGCACTCACCAAAGGCACCTTGTTGTGGTCGCATAAGTGTACTTGTGGGGTGGGCCCTTGTGGCGCTGCTTGTGCATGGAGGCACCATGGCTGTCACCATAACACACCCACACTTATGTGCTTAAAGTACTTCAACCTGAAATACCACACGCACAGGGTGCTCATATTGCTCTTGGCACCACTATCTGTTGAAGCGGCTGACCACTGCAGGTATTTTGTCAGTGCGTGTTGCTCCCGCTGCCGTTGACACTCCTGCTGTGGTGCGCTTTTACCGGCTGTCGCGGCGCTCGCTCTAGCTGCTCACGTTCCTGTGCACTCGCAATTTAGTGCGTTTTGATCAAGTGCGGTATGCAGTTGAGTGCGGGTTCCAGAGACCTGTCCCAGAATACATGGAAAAAATATATATCGCGCTATTTGATGCAGTGCAGGTCTGACTTTGCTAGGCGGCGTGACACTCACTGCCGCGCAGTAAACCTCGAGTGCACTGTACTGCCGCCGCCGCCGCCGCTGCTTGTGGTGAGTAGGCGCTACAGCAGCTTCCGCAGCCTCGCGGACCACCTCTCGGGGGGGGCCAAGGGTGCCTGTGCACTGCCTCAGTGCCCACACATGACTGATGACGCCCTCATGACCATGGCCCCAGAGGAACTGGACGGGGCGCGAGTGGCTCTCCAGCACTGGCTGCACCAGATGCTGCTGGTGCCCGGCGTGAGGGACTCCAAGGTGAAGTTCAACTTCAACTGATGCTTAACTTCAACTTCAACTGCTGTTGAGTTGCAACTTTAACTTGCGCTACTCCCGCCGTCGACGCGTGCAAGCACAGCTCGCTGTTGAGCGCGCCCTACCCGCCCGACTAATTACCCAGTAGTTGACACCGGTGCGCACACGCCCTCATTTCTCTACGACTAATATGCAAACTTCAACTAAAATGCAAACTTCAAATTGCCACCAGAATGGTGTGCAACGGTGGGCATTTAAATGCTGCAAGTGAACGGTGCGTCGAGCGGTGCGGGGGGTCTGCTGCAGCTGCAGCACCGATTACGTGCTGCAGCGGCATTTTAAGAGTTGAAATTGAGCTGACGCAAGTGAGGTTGAAGTTGAATTGTGTCTGAAGTTGAAGTGAGGCACACAGGCTGTGCAGCAGCAGCTCAGCGGTATTTGTGGCGCTGCATAAGATTTGTTAACGCACACGTGCTTGCGGTGTTTCGCAAGAGCAGCAGGAGCCCAAAGCGAGCTGCCGTAGACCTACCCTCAACCTAACTTTAACTGACTGAACCGCCATGGCGCCAGAGCAATGGGCGCAGTGGCAGTTTCAATAGGAGGATTGTGCTACCGATGTCCAACTTCAACAACAAGAACCAACAACAACAACAATGTTCCACAGCTCATCATTGTCCAAAGCATACTGCGCTGCGGAACCTTTTGTGGCGCACCGCGTGCCCCTGCACTTGTGAGTAGTGATGGGTCACGGCGTATAACGTATTCTATACGTTATACAAAAGGCGACGTATTTCTACGCCCCAAAACGCGATATACGGCGTACTAGTATTTGCCATATAAATACGCTCATCTGCATACGTTATACCACGTATTTACATACGTTACACGGCGTGTAAGGCAAAAAATGAACGCTGTGACCCATCACTACTTGTGAGGGTGATGCGCTGGCATTTAGTTGAAATTGAATTTCCACTGCTGCTTCAGTGCGACTTCAGCTACTGTTGGACTGGACCTATCCTATCTAAACTTGAACTCAAGTAAGAGGATATTTGTGTGCGCTGCTGGTGCCTCAAGGGTGCGCTAACTGTTGCTGTAAGCTGGGCATACACACATTGTCTCGTCCATAGGGTTGCCGGAATCGTGATTTCGGGACATCACGGTCAACGGTAACTCCATCATACCCGCTGCGGATGCCTACAGCAGCCTACGAAGCCTTGGCATTTGCGATGGCCGTACCATGCTGAACACAAAACATGGAAGATTTTGCAAGTATTATAAGGTTACGGTGAAATTACGCTACGAATTACGGAAGTAATTTGAAAAAATTACGATTCTGGCAACACTACTCGTGAAGCATGCTGGTGCAGTGTGCATGCTCCGCTCCCTGTGAACTGGGTCCTTTTTTTTTCTTGCGCCTAGGTGGCACAAGTCAGCCCTGTTGTCAATTGTACTCTGCATCATCCCTAGCCCTCAAGGACACTGACCGGCGCGTGTAGGTGTGGGGGCTGCCTGGTGTTTGACCAGGTGGTTCAATCACCCCACAGGCTCCGGCCTGGCATTTTGCCACAGCCTCGGCAGTATCTGGGCTTAGCAACCTTTTCTTAAAGTTTTTTTTCGCATGTTGTGACCCACACCCGTGCACGTTGTTCGTGGTCTACTTCCTGTCCACGATGTGAGTGGTGTTGAAGTTCAGACTTGAAACACGTCAAGTTGAAGTTCTTGTTGAAGCTGAAATCCCCCAGGCCGCCAATGAGGGGCGAGGCGGCCATGGTCACGCAGTAGAGGCTTGTACAACCAGCAAGCTACCAACAGCTGTGAAACAAATCTAAACGGCTGCTAAGCCCAGATACTGCCGTAGCTGGGGCAAAATGCCAGGACGAAGCCTGTGGGGTGAATTGTCCACCTGGTGAAAAGCACCAGACAGCCCCCCACAGCTGTATTGTACGCCAAGGTAGGAAGCGAAACTCCGTTAGGTGACAGGGAACGGCACAGGCAGTAACATGGCACACACCCGGGTCAATTAAGACAGCACTGCACAGTACATCTCAGACCTGGAAAACAAGGCTCCGCCCCTGATGCTGCACTGCACCGTGTGCCCTCAATTCCCTTTGGCGGCTGCAGGTGTTTCAAAACTTTGTGTGCGCGAACGCCAACATGCCGCCGCCGCGGCTAGACATTACATGGGCGGCCAACTACTGCCCTTCGCTGGACGAGATGGAGGCAAGTTCAACTTGTACTTGAAGTTTCACAGTACGGGTGGTGTTGGATACGGGTGGTGGCTACGGGCGCGCGTCATGGGGAGGTAGCCAGTGTGTATACTTCAGCTTTGACTTGAAGTGCTGCTTGTGGCGGCACCGTGGAAGACAGCTGCTGGTGTTGAAGTTGAAACCGTCATGTGCGGTTGTCAACTGGGCAGAGCTTATGTGCGTGCTCTACCCCCTGCACTTGACCGCCAGCACACCACTTTTGCATTGCCGATCCCTTTCTCACTGGCCTTTTGGTAAGTAATGCCTACAATGTGTGCGCCGTCACGCATGCATCAGTGAGTTCAACTTACAGTAACAAACATGTCAACACGTGTCTAACGTGTAGTTATATATGCAATCACCGTGTGCGTGCAAATGTTGCAGATGGATGAGCTGTTTGACAGGCACCTGGAGGAGCGGGAGGGGGATGGTGGCGACTTCGCGCGTGACGGCTCAGATGTGGCCTCCGATGACGAGCACGGCGACAAGTAAGAGGGCCTAACTTCAACACCATTGCTCTACTTCAACAACCATAACAATACATTTCGGGCAAACTTCCATGTTGAAGTCCACAATGCCTAGCATACACACTTCACATTTAGGATCAAACGGCTGCGATGCGGCCTCCGATGACGAGCACGGTGACAAGTAGAGAGCCTAACTTCAACACTGCTTTACTTCAACATTGGGTGATGTACTTCAACTTGTGTGTGTAACTTCAACTTTAGGCTTACACGGCTCAGATGTGGTCTCCGATGACGAGCACGGCAACAAGTAAGAGAGCCTGACTTGGCCACCATTGCTTCGGTTCACCCTGGGGTGCTGTACTTTAATCCCTTATCGAACTTCAACTTAGGCTTCTGTGGCGGATGCACTGCGGCGGAGTGAGCATGTCACTTGCACGCTGTCGGTCACAATACCGTCTTGTTTTGAAGTAGTTGCCTCACTTGTGTACGCCTATGCATCACTGCCTTATGCAGCCTCGGCGGCTACATAGGCAGCAGTCCACCCCTTGCACAGGCTGCTGTGGTGAAACTGCCGCGAAACTGTTGCGAAACCGCTGCGCCAACGTCCCGTTCCCATGCACCATCACTGCGTGCCACCTCGTCTGCTCTCTCTCACAGTCCACACCGCTCTCCCCTTTCACCTGTGCCTCCAATGTGGTGCTGCTGCCGTTGCCACCGCCGCCGCCGCTGCTGCCGCCGCCACTGCCGTCGCCGCCGCCACTGCTGCTGCCGCTGCCGCTGCTGCCACCACTGCCGCCGTCACCGCTGCTGCTGCCGCCTCGCAGTTGTGATGCGGCATTGGACATGGAATTTGGCACTTCAGCAGCGAGCGGCGGCCTGGGTCACTTGGGCCACCACCACCCACACCACGGGCATGGCTCGTCTCACCGCCATGGGGGAGGGGGGCACCATGGGCACCATGAGACTACGCTAGACATGCCCAGCGAGGTGGGTCAGAGTTGAAGTCGACAATGTTGAAGTTGGAAAATGTTGGGCGTTGAAGTTTGTTGTGCGCAGCAGCCCGAGTTGTACAGACGGAGCGTATGGGAGGCACCTGGTGCTGCTGCTGCTGCTGTGGCTGCTGCCGCCGCTGCTGCTGCTGCTGCCACTGCTGCTGCCGACAATGCCACCGCTGTGGCTGCTTGCTGCTGCTGCTGCTAAGCGCTGCTGCCCACTGATGCTGCTGCATTCCCGCTGCCACCCCCTTCTGCCTGCGCCACAGGACGACATTGCAAGTTCAGTGCCGGTGGAGATCACGTTCATCAGCGCATTCGACAGCGCTGCAGCAGCACCCACGGGTCAAACCCAGGGGGCCGCAGTGTTTGCACAGGGCGCCTGTGCTCTGCAGGGGGGGGGTGGGGGGGGTGCGGGGACAGCGGCAGGCAACGGCGGGTGGGTGATTAGTGCAGTAGTGATGGGTCACAGCGTATAATCTTCACACTATTCGCCGTATAACGTATGTATGTATGCCGCATAACGTGTACAGATGAATGTATGTATATGGCAAATACGCCGTATACCACGTTTTTGGGCGTAGAAATACTCTGTATTTTGTATAGCGTATAAAACACGTTATACGCCGTGACCCATCAATAGTGATGCATCAACCAAGGCAGTATGGGCAGCAGTGCTGGTGGCGTGTGTGGGTGGTGATGCTCTGTGTGTGCATGCCTTGTGGGTTGGGGGGGGGGGCGGGGGAGAGGGCGCCTGCGTCATACCAAGTGCTGTGGCTCAAAAGTCAGTCCCTGTGAGGTACATGCTTGTGTTATATAGTATATATACATACCTGGTACATATAAACATCAATTCATATGTATGTCGTGCCGCTCAGCACACGCACACTGTCGTCCCTGCGATGCCGTTGCACTGTGAGCAGCGCACCAGATACACTGCCGCCGCCGCCACGACAGCAGAAGCCGACATCCAACTCTGGACCGTGGCAGCAGGATGCAGTTGGAGGAAGTGGTGCTCAGCTGCAGCAGGGGAATGGGTGTGCTCAGCAGCAGGCGGACAGGCCGCGCGTGGGCCTTGACAACTTCAAGATCATCAAGGTGTGATGCATGATACTACAGTAGTGTATATGTACTGCTGAAGTACCGTACGTGTAGTTCCGAACTACTGTAGTACTAATAAGTATGCACTTTAGTACTTCAAGTGCGGCATGTACATACTTCAAGTACCTTGAAGTACATGTTTACATGTGTAACCACACATGTGTATGTGTTGACAGGCCGCGCGTGGAACTTTGCCAACTTCAAGATCATCAAGGTGTGACGCATTACGCATGCATGTATTTTTGTAGTAGTACTTCCAAACTAGTGCAGCACAAGTACAGTAGGTGGGTAGTACTGTAGTGGGTGCCTACACTTCTGTAGGGTGAAGTGTACTGACACTGCCATTTATATGCACTTGTGGGCGTGTAAAACCCCTTCCCGTGCATGCCAGCACGCTCGTGGCACATGCCCGGCAGTAGTACAAGTACTAGTAGCAGCACGTACTTTGAAGTACGTGTACACACACGTGTGTGCGTCAACAGGCCGCTAGTGGGCCTGGCCTACTTCAGCGGCGCACCAGCTTCACATACACATACATGTACTGAGGTATTGGTACAAACTTCGAAGTATCATATTTTACGTCTTGCATATGCATATCCGAATATACCGTGTACCGTAGTACTACCAAGTAGTGTACTTGAAGTATGTATACTTACATGCATGTATAGACAGGCAATGTGAAAGGTTTGCCAGTGGCGTGTGTGCAGCAGCCCCAAAAGTGGTCACTGCACACATGCACGGCGCACCACCATCTTGCTATGGGGTTCCAGCCAACTCCCATTGTTCAAGGTGGGCGGTCTTTGTCTAGGAATTAACCCACTAGTGTTTTAGCTACCATATTAGCTGCCGTATTAACTCAGAAGTAGTGCAGGTACAATACATAAGTATTATTTGTCTTTTGTAAAGGTCGGTATGTGGTTCGGTGTGTGCGCTCGGCGTTGCCCTACACTCGGTCTAACACCTAGCAAAACACTGGCAGTACTGCGGATCAACTTGGGCATACTACAGTAGTATTTTTGTTTCTGGCATGCTGCTTGTGCACTTGCTAGCCCTGCCTGCTGCACGCGGGTCGCTACAGCCGCTCCCTGCTGCACCAGCAAGTGGTGGCTGCCCGCGTGTTGGTGACGCTCGCAAAAACTGCTCAGCCTTACGGCGTGATCGTCCCGTTTGGCATGCTGCTTGTGCACTGCTGAACACCATGGCCATTTCTTTTTTTGCGCGTGCTGCTTGTGGACCTCAGGTCATTGGCAAGGGCTCGTTTGGCAAGGTGTTTCTGGTGCGGGACAGGCTGGGAGGCGACATCTATGCCATGAAGGTCCTGCGCAAGGACAACATCATCAAGAGAAATCAGGTCGGTCATGTTTACACACACTTCGTATAGTATAAATTGTACAATAATACCGGTGGGGAGACCTAGAGTTTATCGCTCCCAGATGAGTTTTCATGTAGTAATTATACACATACATGAACGGTATATGGTATACTTCGAAAAGTGATGTTCACACTTTTGAAGTGTGAACCAATGTACACTGGTGTTTTAGTATGCAACTACGCTGGAAGGCGACATCTATACCATGAAGGTCCTACACAAGGATAACATCATCAAGAGGAAGCAGGTGGGTAGTGTTTATGTAGTTGCTACAGTACTTCGTATTATACACTTGAAGTGTGATATGATGTACTCTTATTAAAGTCCGCTTAGGGCGCGGAAAGCCCTTTGCTCACGGTGCGTGCGACCAGAAAATCAGACAGGTAGCGAAAAAACTGGGAATGCTCACTACTCTTAGACCCTTTGTTAACCGGGCACTTTTGCGTTCAGGTGTGCCATAAAGTCCCCCGCGCGTGCTGAGTCACGAATAAAAAAGGCGTTTTTTTACCCATGCGGCGGCACACATGAACGCCTAGGAGGAAGTACCCCAAATGGGGCACTTCCTCGTCCCAATGTGTGATATTTCCCTTCTTCGATCCGACGTGGCCTGGTGACGCCGCGTCCAATGGCGGCGTAGGGGTGTACTGTAGCTGTGCTAAACCACCAGCACACAGGCACGTGCAGTGCATGGCGGCTGTAGCGGCACTTGGGGTAACCCCCAGTCAGGTGGTGGACCACAGCAGGCAGCGCAGCAGCAGCCGTAGCAGCAGCAGCAGCGCACCCGCCCTTTGCGCACAATCTTGCGTCACTGTCTGCGTGTCCGCACATGGTTCTGCACTGCCGCTGCCGCGAGCCGGTTAAGACTCGCGCAATGTAACAGGTACCCAGCGAACATGCTGCCGTGCACCATTTTGTTCATGTGGGCAACCCCGGTTAAGAATGACCCTAAGCGTGTACATTACAGTGGGTTGACATGGCTGGGCTGGGAGGTGACATCCATGCCATGAGTTCCTGCGCAAGGATAAGATCATTAAGAACAATCAGGTCGGTAGACATACATATTCATACTTCGTGAAGTACCCTAGTAGGTATTACAGTTGAAGTGTATCATAGTACCTCAAAGTACGGGTAGTAGGTATTTCAGTTGAAGTGTGTCACAATACTTCGAAGTACACACTTGGTTTCAAAGGGTGCAACAGCGCTGGGAGGGGACATGTACGCCTCGACGGTCCTACGCCAGGACTACCATCATCAAGCTAAACCAGGTGGGGACTACTTGTTTTAGTCCAAGTAGGTAATGACTTGACTTGGTTACTTTTGATTACATGTATGTACAGTACTCGATGCAACAAAGTGCAATGACGGCACCGCCAAGAGCAACCAGGTGGGCATTGTACGTGTACACTTTTGGAAGCATGCCTTGTGCATCAAAGCAGTGTTGAGGCGAGACATTTCCATTTCCATGAGAGATACGTGTCATCACCAGTGAATGGTCACAGCGTATAAAGTTCGCATTATACGCCGTATAACGTATGTAAATGCGCCTTATAACGTACACGGATGGACGTATTTTTACGGCAAATACGCCGTATATCGCGTTCTTGGGCGTAGAAATACGCCGTATTTTGTATTACGTATGAAATACGTTATACGCGGTGACCCATCAGTAGTCATCACCCAATGTTGCAGTGGTACCATTAGACCCATGAGTAGGGTTGCCGGAATCGTAATTTCGGGACATTACGGGCAACGGTAATCCCATCATACCCATTGTGGATGCCCACAGCAGCCTACGAAGCCCTGGCATTGGTATGGCTGTACCGTGCTGAGCACAAAACATTATGGAAGATGTCGCAAGTATTATAAGGTTACGGCAAAATTACGCTATGAATTGCGGAGTAATTTTGAAAAAAAAAACGATTCCGGCAACCCTACCCATGAGTATTGGGACCATTGGCTCAGCACATGACAGCGACTGCAAGCAACCCCTGCGACTGGTACACCGCTCACAACAGTTACAGCGTCGGTCAGGTACATAGTGTAGTTGCTTTGCAGATACTTACATGTACATTCTAACTCTGATATTGTATCACGTGCTGTTGTTGAGTGCCACAGGTGGAGCACACCAAGACCGAGCGGAACGTGCTGGGGTACGTGCGCCACCCCTTCATCGTTGGCCTCAACATGGCCTTTCAGACACGCGAAAAGGCAAGTTCAACTTCAAGTCTCTGGACCAATACACAAACTGCAAGTCTATCGACTAGTACCTCAACCTGAGCTCATCTGAAGTACATGTGCAACCCTTTCAATGTTGGCCTCAACATAGCCTCTCAGACACGCGAAAAGGCAAAAGGTGAAGTTCACACTTCTGTGCTATTACAAAAACTGCACATCCCTGGACTTGGGCATATACCACAAGTTTATGGTAATACACAAACTTCAACCTCAACCTGCGCGCATTTGCACTTGAGGTACGGCGGCAGGACTGCATTGTTGGCCGCAACATGGCCGTTCAGAGATGTGGAAAGGCAACTCCAACATCAACCTGTGTTCCCGTGCACTTGAAGTACAGTATGCAAACTCAGGGCGGCATACACTGCCACACCTGCAAACCTTGCACCTGAACTTCAACCTCATCGGCTGACAAAACCGCAATTGTTGTGGTACTTATCTGTGCGTGTTGTGGAGGGCTTGGCACCAGCGGCTGCCGCCGCCGCCGCTGCTGCTGCTGCTGGCGCGGCGGTTGCTGCTGCTGCCGCCGCTCTGCTCCCCGTGCCAAATGACAGCTTTCGCACGCACGGACACCCTGTATGTAAACAAACACGCTGGCACACCGCCTCGCCCGCCTGTGCAATGGTGTAATGGGTGCTGTTCGTGGTTCTCAAGTGGTGGTGTAGGAAAACTCTGTGTACTTGTAGTACAGTAGGAGCGATAAAGTCTGTAGGTCTCCCCACCGGCAGGGGCCGTCACCCTGGGCGGACCCATGCAAGGGGTGAACAAAGCAAAGACAGCGACTACGAAGGCAGCAAGTTAAGTGATGGCATAAGTGGTGCTGAGCAACTCTGTTATCACTTCATAGTATACTCCAATCGAAGAATATTATTATTATCATATGTATTTAGTACATACATACTACTGTAGTACATACATATATTAATATATTGGTGCGTCTCTTGTGTGCTGAGCAGCTTTTCTTTGTGCTGGACTACTGCGCCGGCGGCGAGCTCTTCTTCCACCTCGGCAAGCTAGGAAAGTTCCCTGAGGACCGTTCCAAGGTGCGCACAAAATTCTGCAGAACATTCCTCAAGAAGTTCCCCACCCGCCCCATATGTGCTGCTTTAAGTGCCTGCTGTGCGGCTGCAGGGCACCGTATCTTGCTGCAGGTGGTGCCGGTGTGGCCACCCGCTCGCGAGCCGCTGTTTTGCTGCTGAGCACTGATGCCACCCCAGGCTAACGCCGACTGTGTTCACAACGGCTGCTGTGATGAGCAAGCTCGGTGCACTTGCTGAGATCTGCCCTGCTGCTGGTGTGTGCCCTGCCGGTAGCCACCGCTGCCGCTCCGCGGCTGACAAAACACGCTGCTGCTGCCATGCATGGCCCGCTGCTTACCTGCTGCTGGTGCCCTGCAGTTCTACGCAGCAGAGATAGCGCTGGCACTGGAGCACGTCCACTCGCTCGACATTGTGTACCGAGATCTCAAGGTACGGGCCGCTCCCTGCCCAGCACGGCGCCTGCGCTGCCTTGCAGCACGCAACGTCTGCCGTCCTATTGATGTACTACTACTGTAGTACTTTTGATGTAATACGCCACATACCGGTGCAGTGCAAGCCACCATGTCCCCCACCACTCGCCGCAGCGCCCAATGCACCCGCCGCCCCTCACCCCCTCACCCCCCTGCTGCTTCTCTCGGACTGTTCCCCGTTCCTGATGCTGTTCCCACAGCCTGAGAATGTTCTGCTGGACGCGGCGGGCCACGTGCGCCTGACAGACTTTGGGCTGAGCAAGGAGGGCATCACCAACAACACGAGCGGTGCTCACTCCTTCTGCGGGACCCCGGAGTACCTTGCCCCTGAGATTCTCAATCGCCAGGGCCACGGGTGCGCTGTCGACTGGTGGAGCCTCGGGGCGCTGCTCTATGAGATGCTCACAGGTGCGACTGTCAGCGTGAACTGTGTGAACTGTTGGTTGAACTGGGCGAACTGTCTGGGCGAACTGTGTGAACTGTCAGGTGAACTGTGATACTGGATCGCCACGCCCGTGGGTGCGGTGGGGACTGGTGGAGCGTGGGGGCCCTGCTGTATGAGATGCTTACAGGTGTGAGCTGTAGGGGTGAACTGTGTGAACTGTCGGTTGAACTGTGATTCTGAATCGCCAGGGCCGTGGCTGTGTTGGGGACTGGTGGGGCCGGGGTGCACTGCTGTATGACAAGCTCACAGGTGCGAACTGTCTGGGTGAACTGGGTGAGCTGCTTAGACTACTGGGCACTGGTGTTGTATGGGGTGCTGCCATTGAGGGCTGCTGTTGTTTGCTGTTGCCAAGTGCCTTCTTGTGCGGACAGGTACTATTCTGCAGCTGAGCCCTTGTTTACTTTAACACTATACATAGTTGAAGTATTGGTTAGTACTTCGACACAACACACTTGAAGTATAGTGTTACACTTTGTAAAACCAAGGGCAGCCTCTTGCCCACAGCATAGCCGCCCTCAAGTGGTGCTCGCTGTGACTGCTGCTGCTGCCTGTGATGCTGCTGCTGCCCCCGGGCGTGCTGCACAGTTGAAGTATTGTACACTACTTCAACACAACACACTTGAAGTATTGTGTTGCACTTAGTACAACCCCAAGGGCAGCCTCTTGCCCACAGCACAGGAGTCCTTGGTTCTGGCTGCGACTAACTGTTGCTGCTGCCTGTGACTGCTGCCTGTGATGCTGCTGCTGCCCCCCGCGCGTGCCGCACTTGCAGGCCTGCCTCCCTTCTACTGCAGAGACAGGGAGAAGCTTTTTGACAAGATACGGCGAGGCCAGCTGTCCTACCCAAAGTGCGTACGTACTCTTGAAGTTTTGCAAAAGTTGAACTTCATTTTGCTGGTGAAGTTAGCATACTTACCAGGGTGTAAGACCCCCCGGTTTGTGTCGCCGAGCACCGGCCATGTTAATACCGGGGGGATCTTATACTCTGTCATCTTGTGTCTACTACTAGTACTACTTCGAAATACAGCAATTTATACAGAGGTAACCCCCGGTGTTGCAGACCGGCACCCCTGGTCCACTAAACCGAGGGTTCTTGTTGGGAGGGGGGGGGTCTTATACCTCGATATCTACGGTACTCCATGCGGGACCCCACACATACTACAGTAGTAGTTTTATTTATTTGCACTTGTGGGCGTGCAATAGCCGCATGCACAGGGTTTTGTGTGGGGAAGACACCTGGAGAGGTTGGGTCTGCTATGAACGATGGGTGGCCATGTCACGACGCGCCATGCACGCTATGTACAACCCACCACAAAGCCCTCAAGCGCCCGCAGCGCTAAGGGGGCGCCCCTCCACCAGCAGGGAAGGAGGCCACATGAACGTGGTAGTACTACTAGTAGTAGTACGCTGCCATAGTACTACCAAGTATTATACGTGAAGTGCCGTGTAGTGTCGGCACATGTTCCGAAATGTAGTGTTATGCCATCATAAGCATGCACACACAAATGCACACACATGCTCACGGTACTTTGCGGCCCTGCCAGAGGCTTGTCCTGCTGCCGCGTCAAATGGTCCTGTCGTGCTTGCCTGGAGCTGGAGTTGAGCAGTGAGCGTTTGTCGGCCTGGCCGCACCCGCGCCCATCTCCTGGCGCCACCGACAGGTAAGCCTTTGCTGTTGTATTACTCAGAAGCATCCCTAGCCCTTGAGGGTACTCACCGGCGCGTGTAGGGTGCGGGCCACTGGTTCTGACCAAGTGGATAGATCACCACACAGGCTTCGGCCTGGCTTTCTGCCCCAGCCACGGGAGTACCTGGGCTCAGTCGCCTTTTTGGTTTCTTTCACATACTACTGTAGTGCATGTGGTGAAGCATCATCTATACATATATATATACATATATTTATATATTCATCTATACCAATGTATATGAAAGAAACCAAGAAGGTGACTGAGCCCAGGTACTCCCGTGGCTGGGGCAAAATGCCAGGTCGAAGCCTGTGTGGTGATCTATATGTATACATGTTCATCTATACCAATCGTACTTCTGATGTACCCGAAGCAGAGGGGTACTTTGGAATACTGTGCACCCTTAGGTACTGCCAGTAGTCCCACGGTCTCACCCTCTTGGCGCCAGCGCAGATTCCGGCAAAACTAGCACAATATAAAGTCCCACCTCAGAAGGTATAATACTGTGTGGTATACTTGAGTACCACAGAAGTGCGTTACACCATCGCAGGTATGCACGCGCGAATGTACATGGTGAAATACCATTCGCTGGTGCATCGTACTCACACTGAAGACCTTCTGAAGCACACTCCTCCAAATGTAGGATACTAGACCATCACATTGAACATACTTCGAAGTACTCTGAGGTATATGCCGGAGCCTCACCCTCTTGGCGTCCGCGCAGATTCCGGCGACCATCTCCCGCTTGAGGGAGCGCAAGGCCAGGAACCAAAATATGTGTCTACATACTTCACTAGACTTGAAGTATATACTTCGAAGTCCTAGTATATGCTGACACACGATTTGTATCACACTTCTGAGACACTCGACGTGAAATGCATTACGAGGTATCATACCATTGCAGGTACTACAGTAGTGTGTATATGCCAGGGCCTTACCCTCTTGGCGTCAGCACAGATTCCGGCGACAATCTCCCGCTTGAGGGAGCGCAGGGCCAGGAACCTCTCGTTGAAGCGCATCCGCAGCGCGTGCATCGCCTCCTGCAAATCACATGTGAACATGCATGAATTGTGTGTGCATGAACACATGAACACATGAGCAGGGAGCGCAGAGCGAGGAACCTCTCGTTGAAGCGCGTCCGCGGCGCGTGCATCGCCTCCTGCAAATCACATGTGAACATGCATCAAGTGTGTGTACATGAACACCTGCACATGTACACATACCAGAACCCGTCATTGAAGCGCATCCGCAGTCGGGCGTGCATCGCAACTTGAAATCGCCCACCATAGCGAGCATACTTCAGCTTCATGTCATCTCAATCTTCAACTGCCTCGCCTGCAGCAGCGCCATCTGGCACAGCTTCTGTGCCACTTTCAGCGTCTGCCCGTCAGGCCCCTGGCAGTTGGGCGCGCACTTCAAGTTGAATTCATCTCTAATTTCAACTCAAAGTTGAAGTACCACTCACCTGCAGCGCCATCTGGCACAGCTTCTGTGCCACGTTCAGCGTCTGCCCCTCAGGCCCCTGGCAGTTGGGCGCGCACTTCACAAATTCAACACTAACTTCAACTCACCTCTAACTTCAACTTGCACTTGAAGCACAACTCACCTGCAGCAGCGCCATCTGGCACAGCTTCTGTGCCACGTTCAGCGTCTGCCCCTCCGGCACCTGGTAGTTGGGCGCGCACTTCAACTTGAAGTCCCCTTCCGTAGCGAGCGCGTGCGCAATTGCCGCCACATCGCGTGCATCATCCGCATCCGCTGCGGGTTTCGCATCCATGAGCGCTTGAAGTTCGAGTGCGCGCACGTGCCGCTTGCGGCGGCGCGACTCGAAGCTGCTCGTCTGTTGAAGTTCGAAGTTGAAGTTGTACATACGGTGGCGGCAGCGGCAGCGGCAGTAGCGGCGGTGACAGAGGAACATCAGCAGGAGCGCGGCGACGGTGGTGGCAGCAGTTGAAGTATAAATTGAAGCTGAAGATGCGGTGATGGCATCCATGAGCGCTTGAAGTTCCAGTGCGCGCACGTGCCGCTTGCGGCGCCGCGACTCAAAGCTGCTCGTCTGTTGAAGTTGGAGTTGAAGATGCAGCCGTGTGGCGGGGACGGCAGCGGCAGCACAGGAGCAGCAGCAGGAGCGCGGCAGTGGCAGCTGTTGAAGTCGAAGTTCAAGATGAAGTCTTTGACGGCGGCGGCAGCGACAGCAGCAGCGGTGGCAGGCAGTGGTGGCAGAGTAGCAGCAGAGGAAGTGCGGCAGCGGCAGCAGTGGCGCCAGCAGCAGCAGCGGCGGTGACAGAGGAGCAGCACCGCTCGGCGGCGGTGGTGGCAGCAGCAGTTGAAGTTGAAGGTGCAGGCGGGAGTGGCCCTGGTGGCGGCAGCAACAGCAGCCCCATGCCTGGTCTTGCCAACCTGTGCACACAACATACTTGGCTGCAGCAGCACTGCCAGCTGCCGCTAACTTCATCCACGCGAAGTTATCTGGTAAACCATCCACAACTTTGGCACACCCACCTTGTCGTGGACGTCCACAGAACTGTAAATATACCACTTTGGGAAAACGTACCATTATTGTAATGCATTTGAATTGTACGCATGTACCTGCAGCAGCATTTCATAGAGTACTAACTTATGCATATACTACAGTAGTACTACCAGTAGTGCTTTCATCGAACTCTGCTTCGGGCGCGGAAAGCCCTGTGCCCGTGACGTGCTGCTTAAACATGTGAAGTATTACTGATACCGTAGCAGCCAGGGCTTAGGACGGCTCACGGCGTGAGCCGTGGTTTACCACGGCTCATGTGCGAGCACGGCTCGAGTGCGAGCTG
>JAULBY010029728.1:0-15997 GCA_032358315.1 Ophiocytium majus
GCGGGGGGGGGGGGGGGGGGGGGGGGTGCTTTGCATGGAGGCCGGCGCGCACGCAAGCATTACATACTTCTGCAGTGTTATATACTTCGAATTACTTCACATGCACAAAAATGCTGCTGAGCACGTGTTCCTTGTATGTGCCGCCTGACCAGCAGGCAAGCCGCGCCTGCCATCCACACAACACTGGTAGGTGCACGTGTACTATACTGTACCTGGTAGTATACAATTGCATAATTTGTGCCTCTTAGATACGAAGTACCCGGTATGTGATATACTTCGAAATACAGTGTGTGCATGTATATTTCTAAATCAAATATAAACTTAGAAGCACTACCAGTACTAGCTCATGAATACTTAAGTATTATACTTGTGAATTATACCATCTATACGAGCTGTCCTGCGCCACATGCGCCAGTTCCGGCGGCAGCCCCCTCCCCCCTCTCACCTCATCGTAAACTTCAAAGAAGGACAGGTGCACCGAGTACTTGTAGTACCCGGGGGACTGGAACCCTCTGTCGTTCAACAACGCAAACAACGGGTCCATGATCCACCCTATCAACCCCTCATCCCCCTGCGTATCCTCCGCGCCCTGGAACACCTGTGTGGCGGAGGCGGCGGTGTGCAGCGGCGGCAGCGGGGGTGGGGCAGGGGTTGATGAGCGGGTGGTGCGGAGCTATGGCGTGGGCACTTGGCAGTGGGTGGGTGTGTGCGGGGGGGGGCGCGCGCTCCCCTGGGTGTGCTGCACGTAACACACCAGGTACCTCTACTGCATACTACCGGTAGTGAGGTACATGTGAGGTATATACTTGAAGTATACTTCAAGAAGTACTTCAGAAGTACTTCAGTAGTAGTACATACCGGTACTTCGAGGTGTATTTCAGAATCATAGAAGTATACAGCGCAGGTGCCGCCATACTGCTGGCGCATATGACTATCGGCGGGGAGACCTAGAACTGATCGCTCCTAGCTGAGTTTTCATATGAAGATTCTGGCAGCATCACTGCGCGCTCACTGCATGGGAGCACACCAGCGACACCCCCCCACAAGTGCTGCCGGCAATTGACCCAAACGGCTGCTGGTGCCTGCTAACTAGTAGTGCCATTAATAATGGCCCATTATGGGCCTTCTTACCAGGACTCTCATGTGCTGGGCCGGCACGCTACTGTAGCACCACCACAAGTTTTCAGGCAGCACCAATGTGTGTGCGCTTGCTGGCGGCAACTGCCAGCAACCCGACACCACCCGGCGGCACCGCAACCAGTCTGCGCAGCAGCTGATGCTCGTTCGCAACTGTGAAGGTTGTACTCTCACACGTACGCTCGCACGCGGTATGCGGCTACAGCACATGTCAGGGCATGTGCTGCGAGCCACCTACTGTCACCCCTTGACGCGTGAACTCTCATGAACAGCGAAGCTGGACATAGCGACTGCAGTGCAGCTGGGCACAGCGCCTTCAGTGCTTGCTTAGTCACAAACACAAGGATTCCTGCTGCCTGCACCTGCCGTGTGCTGGATCACGGGCACGCAGGGCTGGTGACGCCCTCCTCCATTGTGACTGCACATGCTCGTTGGTTCATTTCGAAACCGGACTCCATGAATGGCTGCACACAGGTGCTGAGGGGCGGGGATTGCCAGCCCTTGTGTGTGATGCAACTCATTTTGGTCGAACGTCAGCTGGGCAGGCGCTACACCGTATGTTCAAGCATTACCGCTGTGTGTCAAAGCCTGCCATGCCTGTTGCTGGTCACTCACTTCTTCAAGCTCTTGCGCACCCACAAACTAATAGAGCTGCTGCAAATGGTATTGTACTTCTGAAGTATATACGTATATTGGCCACATGCCGTCCTGTCTGCAAGTAGTTGTACCCAGACAAGAAATGGGGGAGGTACCCCCAAGTCAGAGCCACTCAGGTATTAATTACCGGTACAACAGTAAATCCTATAGTGTTTGTTGTAACTCACAACAGAAAACAATATCGGGCGAAGCTACCTTTGGCGCCACCCACACAGTTACCAAAGCCATTGACCCGGCTGACCACTTATAAACAGGACAGTAGGTACATGGTGGTAGTGGCTACGATACGAGTATATCTTGTTTGACCTCTTCTTCAGCCGCACCCCATGTGCACAGGGCCTTCCGCGCCCCAAGCGAAGTTTAATGAAGTACAAAGTGGTGCTACCCAGGGCTAGCAGCTCAGCAACAGTGCCCCCACCTCTCTACACCCGCTGTTGTACGTGCCCGCAAGCAGGAAGCAGCTGCTGACTCCCTCCTCCACGAGCGCCATGAGCGGCGCGTGGCGCGTTCCGGGGGACGCATCAGGGTCATCGCCCAATAGCGCCTGAAACACGTCCTCCGTGCCCATGCGCTGCTCAGCAGAGCATGGGGTTGTGGCAGCAGCGAAATGCGGGGCGGGTGGGTGCGGTGTTGGTGGCAGTGTGGGTGGCGGCAGCTGCTTGCCGCCATGGGGGGAACACATGTACTTCGGAGTACTTGAAGTACTTCAGAAGTATTTGGCAGTGTTGGCAGGTATTTTTGGGACTGCGTGCAAGTGGGTTATGGTAGCAGCTAGTGTGGATGCCGCGGCCGACCTCATTCCTTGCGAGCAGCGGCGACCACACATTGTGCAGCGTGCTCGATACTGCAGCAATGTCCCGTGAGAGGACGCCTGAGAAGGGAGCAGACATGCCTGTGGTGCCGGCACCACAAAATCAGCTGTGTGAGGTAGGGACTCCAGACGGCGGTATATCCTATGGCGGGCCGGCCTGCCCACTCGGACGCCCCGCTCGCCTCTCGTTGTGTGGCAAGCGCGGAGTCCGCCTGCCAAAAGTGCAGCTGCCGCTGCCGCACGCAGGACGGCGGGCGGTAGCGAGTCCACCACCCACCGTCCGCTGAGCAATGCTCTGCTGGGCTCCTGCTGAGCAGAGCGCAGCAGCACCACAAAGGTGCCGCAGCCGCCGCAACAGCTCTGGGCACGCACTTTGCATGCGCCGTCGATGCTGCTGCCCGCGCAACCCGCTTCAGAAACCAGACAAAAGGTACGCACCCGTGGCCGCCGCCACCGTGTGGCGCGCATGCACGCACATATCAACTAGTGGTGACAGTGCTCAGCAGACGCAGGCGCACGGCGGCGGCAGCGCGCCGGCGTGACACCGCAGCTGCTGGGTGATGCCTAGCAGCGGCTGCACACCTTGCCGCGGCTGCAGCCTCCGTGCTGTGCACAGGGGAGTGCGGCGGCTGCAGCTCGCACAGCAGCACTGCCATGCCGACCAGCAGTAGCCGGCCGCAGCGGCGCAGCTGAGCTTGCTCCCTGGAGGCAAAAAGCACAAGCGCCTTCGGCCACAAAAGTGGCAAAATGTGGGCACGTGCCTGCAGCAGGCATGGCTCACACCAGTTGAGGGGCAGCGCCCGCCCACCACAGCATGCAGCACTGGTTTGTCGCCACCAGCACCATCACCAATTGCTGTTGGATGCTCCCCTGCGCCGCTGCCGCTGCTGCCCTGCCACCATATCCGCTGTCGCCGCACTGCATGCTGCTGCGTAGCCAGCCGCTGCTGCCGCGCGCGCCTCCGCCGGCAACGCCTCAGCTGCTGAGCAGCGACCATACCGGCAGCTGCGCAGCCGCCGTGCAGAGCCCGTCACGCTCAGCTGCTGAGCAGCCCGCCGTGCTCAGCAGCCGTGCAGCCGACTGCGCTCAGCAGCTGAGCAGCCCACCGCGCTCAGCTACTGAGCAGCAGCACCACCGGCAGCGGGCCGGCGAGCTCAGCCGCTGAGCAGAGACCGCGCTGGCGACGTGAGCGGTTCCGAGTACATGATGGGGCCCTCGGACTCCGAGGCGTGCGAGTGCGAGGGGGAGCACGGGTTCGAAAGGCCCAGGAGGGACACGCCTTCGCCCTCCTCCGCGCCCGTCTCCTGGCCGCTCTCGTGGCCTATCGACGATGGCGGGTGGACGTCCGTGCTGCGGCGGCGCGGCAGGCACACACGTCCCAGCACGTGACATCAGGGAACTGGCAGTTTCGCCAGGGAAGCAGCAGTTTCGCCAGGGAAGCAGCAGTTTCGCCAGGGAAGCAGCAGTTTCGCCAGGGAAGCAGCAGTTTCACCAGGGAAGTGACAGTTTCACCAGGGCAGTGGCAGTTTTGCCAGGGAACTGGCAGTTTTGCCAGGGAACTGGCAGTTACAAAGTGATGAGGCCGTTGCTGCTGGTGCAGGCGCAGCGGCGAGGAGGGTGGCACTGGGTTACGCGCCGTGCTCGGTGGTATGGCGGCAAGCAGGGTGGCATACTTGGCGTGGCACGCATGGCTACAGAGTGCGAACACCACACAATCTGACCTTGTCAAGCCACAAAGTACCGGTGTACTTCTAGAAGTATTTGATGACGCATGCTCCACAAGTAATAGAGAGCCTACATACTCATACTTTAACTGTAATACATGCTGTACTCAACACGTGGCGCTGCAGGGCCACCCGATACCTCCAACGCACAGCCCATCAGCCCTACCAAACCACTCCACACATGTCAGTCCCATACCACCGCCAGCCCAAACAGACGCGCAGCGCGTGGCTACGGCCCACCTTGCAATGGTGCTGGCGGTCTCCTCAAAGTGCGGCCGCCCGCCGCCGGCCTCGCTCTGCAGCTTTCGCAGGAAACGGAGGCTCATGAAGCCCGGCTGCGGGCTGGGCGTCCGCTCCCGTTCGTGCATCTCCTGCAGGGTTGCACGAAAATGTATATGGGCAGTTTTTCCGTGTCAAAACATGTGCAACAACTGACTACGCTGGGCCGGCCACCATGCACCAGCACCAGACAATACCCACACATGCCTGCGCCGAGCTCTTTCTGTCACTATTCCTTTCAGAGCATTAGTCATATACGCTGTGTATGCGGTCCGTATACGGCGTATATGGCTTGCTCATATACATTTTTGCGCAACCCTACTCTCCTGCGGCAGCCGCAAAAAAAGCATTGCCACACAAACTTTGGTGCATTCAGGCGGTGAGCGTGGCAGTGTACTAGGGTGAGGGCCCCTTGCCCGGCTTAGAGCGGAGCTGCATGCCACAGAGAGATGAGAGAGAGCCGCTGCGCCAGGTGGCAATGTAAAAAAAAGAAACTGCTGCCACTGCAGGTGGTGCACAGGCGTGGCTGCGCACGCAAGTGGCACGCTGCAGGCGCTCGCTCAAGCAACGGCCTTTGCTCCTGCTGCTCAGCACAAAGGCGGCAGTTAGCTGCCATGGGGAACAGCTGTGCAGGTTGTGACGCTCATGACAGCGTGGCCATGGAGCGGGTGGCAAAACCTGAAAGTGGAAGGTGCGCTTGCATGCAGTACCGTACAGCCAAGGTGCCAACCGGACTTCAATGCATGTAACAGTGACAGCCACTGCCGCAGCATGGCAGGTGCTGCAGACATGTCCTGCGTAACTTCAAGTACCTACCACGACTGGCCTCAGGTCACGCTACTGCCATGTACACCAACTGGGCCTGCTGGCTGGTGCACTGGCATTGAGACACTCGTGACTACCACCACAGGAAGCGCACGCACCACTCTTGCAAACAACTAAGCCAGCGCTTGTGGTGTGGTGTGTCCGTTTGGTCACACAGGGCGATCTCTGCTCGCAACAGATGACCGCTGCTTATCACCGGGCGTCAGGCCGAGTGAGGCCGCTGCAAACAAGTGCTCCCGCGCCTGCCATCCAGCAGAAGTGCCAATTACACTGGCCGCGGCTATGCCTAACCCAGCAAGGCTGGTGCAAAAGTAGTTGCTTCAACATGTTCCACTACCACACTTGCTGTTACAACAAGTCAGTCTTGTGTGATGCCGTCGCCACTGCATCCTGCCTATAAGCACCACAGCTCGCCCCCCCCCCCCTTGAGGTTTGGGTGTTGTGTCCGTGTGATGGACCGAGCGTGTGGGTTTGATATGTGTGTGTGGGGGGAGTGCTTTGCGCCGCCGCCCTCGCAGGTACACCCTTGCTGCAGCACCGATCCTAAACAGCTGCTACTGGTACAGCAAGCACCGCCATGTCCCACGCACGCTTAGCATGCCCCTAATGCGCGCGCGTGCAACCGCTTGCGCACGCCTGTGCTCTGCCTCGCCCACACATCGGCCCACCGTTCGGCACACTGCCGCCGCGCATGCCATCACTGATCACTCGCCCACTTCTCACGCTGCCACACGCCAGCGGCTGACGCCACCGCGCCATACCATGGGGTGTGGGTGGTTGTAAAGCTGGCAGAAGCTGGCATGTGCAGGTGCGCATGACATGCGCACGTCCGCACGCACACGTGCACAGAATTTCGACTTCAATGTGTGTCTTTTTGGGATTCTCTGCTTTTGATGCATTGTCACTTACACTTACTTTGCACAGGCACTGCGCACAGACCTATGAGGTACCATACCCGCCGCGCATGCCGGCACACCGCCGATGCGCGCACAGTGCCCGCGCACTGGCTGCCATTGCGTGTACGGCCGTCTATGGTTGAACACCCCAAGTTTGTGACTCGGTGGGGCGCCACCAGGTTAACAAGCCCATAAGCAACCGGAGCTTGCGTGTGCTGCATGCAGCGGTGCCCTGCACGCGTGCCCACGTGCGCGCCGCCGCCGCGCCTGCCACTCACCCACTTGTCGTGCTGCCACACGTCCGGCGACCGCGGCCGCCCGTCGCCTATGAACCCCCGCCGTGGCGGCGAGTACGGCCGCCGCGCGTTGAACCCATTGCCACTGCCCGCCGCCGCAGCTCCTGAAGCCCAGCCGCGGCCACCGCCGCCGCCGCCGCCGCTGCGTGCGCCTCCCATCGGCCCCCCCGGTCCCCCCATGCGGCTGTCAGGGCCATTGAACACGCCGCCGCCCGGGCCTCCGGCGCCGCCGCGCTGCTGCTGCCGGGTAAAGCCGCCGCCCGCGGCGGCATCGTCGCCATCGCGGCCCCAGGGACGCCTGAAGGCGCCTCCGCCGTCGTGGCCGCCGCCGCCGCCGCCGCCATTCGGCATCATCCCCCCTCCCCCCCGCCCCCCGCCGCCGCGCCTAGCGCCGCTCTCCTGCTGCTGCATCAAGTATGGCGGCGCCATGGCCCAAGGCGCCTCGCCGTTGTCGCGCGCAAAAATGCGGGGGTCACGGGGGTAGGATCGGTCGCGGTCCCGCGCCCCGGGCCGCCCCCCTCCTCCCCCCCCCCCCCCCCCCCACGTGTCCCACTCCCTGGCTGCGTCTCTGTCTCTGCGGCTGCTGCCGCGGCTGTCACGGTCCCAGCTGTTGGGCCTGTCTCTGCTGCGGCTGCGCAGGGGGCGGCGGCCGCCCCTGTGCCCGTTCTGGTACCTGTGTGAGTGTGGCAGGTGCAGCGGAGGTGGCAGGTGGGTGTTGTGACAGCGGGAGGCGTGAAAAGCGCCAAGTTGGCTGGCACGCAGAGGATTGCGCAGGTGCTGCGCTGCCGCAGCAGCAGAGGCAGCGGTAAGCCGACGATGGGACTTTGATGGTTAAGGCTGGCAAGCGGGGGTGAGCAGTGGCGCACCACGTTGAAGACGGTGGGTGGCGGCAATGACAGCGTTTGCACAGAGCGGCGGGTGGCACTGCTTTGGGCATTGGTTGTGCTCCGAATGATGCTGCTGGCCGAGCTGCGTACTGCTAGGAAATTGCTGCCTAGTGGGCAGCGACAGGCCGATTGCGCTGCACGGGCTAAGAGCAACACCCAGTGCGGCTGGAGAGCGTGAGCTGAACAGAACACTTGCCTGCCGGTACCGCTGTTGTACGACACATCTTCGCTGTCGTGCGACCTCCCCCGGGTCCGCCCCCCTCGGAATGGCCCTGTCTCCATCGCGCGGTCGTCGAACATGCCGCCGCTCGCCCTCACCGACCACCGCGCAGCAGCAGCAGCAGCACCTTGATCCAACCAGGCACTGCTAGTGCCGGCTGCCGCTGCTGCACCTCGTGGTGCAGGAGTTTGTTCCAGCCGTGCGTGCCTAGGGCGAGCAGCGACACATGGCTGGGTGGGACAGAGGCGCGTGAGTGCGCGCGACGCTGCCTGTCCACGCCTCCGTCACCCCACCGCCATGCGCAGGCCACAGCGGGGCTGCCTGCTGGACTGCTCCCCACTTCGGTCTGAGTAAGTGTCGGCACACCCCGCAGAACAACGGATCGTGGACGGATCCGAATTGAATTCAGCATGTGCTGAAGAGGCAGCAGCACAGGCACACACATCAGGGGCGGTGCGGCTTTGGTTGTGGCGGCAGCTGCGCGGAGCAATAGGAGCGACGTTGACGCATCCTTCCAGCAGCAGCTGGCGGAAGGCAGCGGCACCTGGTGCAGCAACGGCGTGCGCGTGGTGCCGGTGATTTGGCGCCAAAATTGTGCAGGCAGGCAGCGGTGCGGCCATGAGCAGCGAGGAGTTCATGGATGATGGGGAGGAAGACGAGTCCGAGGCTGTGGTCAGCGACGCCGATGGCAATGTGAGGCACTGCTGGCTGGTGTGCCTCCCCTGTGCTGTGCCAACTAGGCTCCAAGCTTGCTTTATCTCGCCACATTTTGAAATCGGTTGGCAACACAAAGCTTGACTGAGCGTCCCGTGGGCGCCACCTGCAGCTCAGTCCGACTGCTGCTGCTAAAGCAGTTGCCCACGCGCCATTCCCTCCCGTCCGCCACACATGATACATAGCTGGCGCGCGTGCATGCACCAACCACTCACTGCTGGTGTCATTTTGCTGGGCACCACCTTCTTCCGTTGCACCATTCCACCAGAGCGATGACGACGACGACGATGACTTCGAGGACAACAAAAAGAAAGCCAAAGCCATGGCCAAAACCCCCAGCAAAAAGGCACCAGTCACCGCCGCCGCCGGCAAGCCCGCATCCAAAAAGGCTGCCTCCAAGAAAGCCCCCGCAGCCACCGTCACCACTCCCAAGCAGCGGAAATCCTCCGCGAAGGCCTCCGCCGCCGCCGCAGCAGCAGCCGCACCTGCAGAAGGCGCCCCAGCTGCCACTGCAGAGCCCAAATCGTCACGGAAGCGGCCAGCGAGCAGCTCCGATGGCGGCTCGGCCGCCAAGAAAGCGGCAGCTGCGCCCAGCGCTGACGGCGCAGCGGCGGCGGAGGAGGGGGAGGGGGCGGCGGCGGCGCCCAAAAAGAGCAAGACGCCGGAGGAGGCGGTTAGGGACTACATGAGCGGCGCGAACCGCCCCTACAGCATCCTCAACATCGTCGACAACATGCACAAGAAGATACCGCGGAGTGAGTGGACGCGCTCAGCACGGCCGTGTGTTTTGCATGTGTGGTGGGGTCCTCAGCAGCCAGCAGCAACAGTCAACTGGTGGCTCTCCCCAGTGCGCGCTTTTGGCTGGCTGCTTGTGGGCATGGAGCGGCGCCGTGTGTGCTGGTGGCGTGCTATGCTTGTGGGCACAGCACATTTTTGCCATGCACAAGCACCAGGAGCCGCTGCTCTTTTTGAGAAGTGTTGGCCGCCGAGCTGCACCTGCAAGTGCTCAGTGGTGCCATTTAGCATTGTTGCCGTTGCTCAGCAGCAAACATCTGCTGGTGGCATGTGCCTGCCGTGCAGCCATGATGCAGAAAATTCTGGACCAGCTGGTGCAGACCGGAGAGCTGCTGAGCAAGGAGTATGGCAAGAACGTCATCTACTACTGCAACCAGGCTAGGCTGGAGCGGCAGCTGGGCGAAGTGGCGCAAGAAAAGGTAACTGTTGAAACCGTAAAGTGCTGCTCCTTGGGTGCGTGTGGTGGGCGCAGTTGCGGCGCAGGAACAGTCACTGGGCTCAGAGGTTTTGTATGTGTTGCCTTGCGAGGTGCGGTTGATGGAGCGATGAGCATGGAGTATGTCAAGGGGGGCAGCAATCACACGCGCACTTGTCTGGCAGCCTGTTGCCTCTGCCAGGGCGTGGTAATCTCCTTCCATGCTTGTCGCACGCACTCCGTCGTGCGTTGCGGCGCTGGTCCTTTGTGGATGATGGTAGCAGTATGCCCGCAACACTTGAAGCATGCCTGCGCTGGCGTGCTTTCAGAATGTGTGTGCCGAGTCGGCTTGTTTCGGGACCGCTTTACAAGTGGGTGGCTTCTGAGAAGTTCTGACAATGTGAGGGTAGCGCAGTCCTGGGAGGCCATGCACAAACAAGTCGCACAAGTCAAATACCTTGCCAGACTGTTGACACAATAAACAGAGGCATCTTACCAGCGCACTACTTTGGGAGAAGATGGCACATGTACACACTGTGTGCACGTACATGTGCCTGCGCACAGTTGCGACATGCAGTGGCTCAGCTGCAAGCCTCCGTGACAACCGCCCCATTTGTCCCCCTGACCATTGCTGCACCACTGTTATACCTGCCGTGCCCGCAGCTGCAAGCGCTGGCGGCGGAGGAGAAGGACCTGAGCGCTCAGCTGGCTGCTCAGCAGAACGCCCTGCAGCAGCTGCTCAGCGAGAACAACGCGCTCGCTGCGCAGCCTGCGGACGACTCTCTGGAGGTGGGCCTCCTGCAAGTCGCTTGTTTTTTTGGCGTGTTTTTTGGTTGAGAAAATAGTTTAGGCATGTTTGGTCAGTTACTTTCACTGTATGGTGGCGCCAAGCTGCAGTGCGGGCGCCCCGTCGCACATGCCATTGGGGAGCGCACCATATACTACAGTAGCACATAGTGATGGGTCACGGCTTTAACGTAACGTTTTTTATAATATACTTCGAAGTACTTCGAAGTACGTTGGAAGAATATGGCGTGTTTCTACGCATTTCCATGCCCCAATACGTGATGCGCGGCGTATTTGCCAAACACATACATTCATCTGAGTACATTATACGCTCTATGTACATACGTTATGCAGCGTATGATGCAGCGTACACAAGGTTAACCCATCGCTACACATACATCAGCTCATCCCACCTTAGACCTACCTGCAAGGGTTGTTCACACTACATGGTTAACCATCCTAGACGGGACGGCGCCACCTGTTGGGTGGCTGTCCTGCAGTACGCATGCTTGTGCCATGCACGCATGTGTCCACTTGCACCACTACAGCAATTTTTGTCTGTGCATTTCATGTACACATGTATTGTCCTACAGTCACAAATTCTGTGGTCTACTTGGCGTTGTGTGTGTATGTGGATGCTACGCTGGCACATGTCACACTTGTTCCCCACACGCCGCTGCGGGGTGTCAGCACCCACAAATGCAATGTTTTGCATGCGGGGCCGCATGCGCAGCCAGCCATCCCTTGTGCATCTGGGCACGCAGCATGGCTGCTCAAAAAACACACAAAAAGCACTTGCGCACCCCGCGGCATTAGCACGCATCTGTGTGTGCTGGCAGCAGCAGCGCTCCCTGACATTAACACACAAGAGGCGTGCCCGGAACACTGCCACGCCTCAAGGTGCGCTGGCTGCACCAACACCAGCCCAACACTGCATGCTGATGCCGCGCATGCTACAAGTGCCGGAAGTGCGCCTGGCTGACGTCTTGTGCTGTTGCGCCCGTGTGTTACTTATTCTGTCACTGCCAGGGTGAGCTGGCGGCGCTGGCGGCGGCCAACGATGCGGAGGAGCAGCGGCAGGCAGGCATCCGGGGCTCGCACGGCGGCAAGACGTTGGATCCCAAGGCCATGGCCAAGGTATGCAGCCGGGCTGAGGTTGGAAGTGACTACCACCATGAACTCTACGGTACATGCACACGCATACACTGCGTGTACTCCGTGGTACTTCAAAGTATTACGTACTTTTGAAGTATACTCCGAAGTCTGTAGCTTTAGTAACTTCACAGTATACCGGTACACCCCATAATGCACATACTTTTCACACTTCACATTGTACTTCAGAAGTGTAAAATATGTACACACATGCAGGTGCTTGTTCACGTGCAAGTGTGATCTTGAGGGAGAGGACCGCAGGTGCCCGTGGCGCAGCTGTGCAAGGTTGTGTTGTCGTGGTTGCCGTGAGCACTGGCACTATGTGACCACGGGCCGATTGCAATTTTTTTTTGTGGGAGGGTGGCTCAGGCCTGCCTGCGCAAGGTGTGCAGATATTGTGGTTGTGCTTCAAAAACTCCGTTCCGCTCAGCATCTGGACATGTGCGCCGAACGTTGGCTGGGCCAGACTTGCCCACAGTCTGTGCCACAGTTCCATTAGTCGCCACATGTTACATCGAATGCCTGCAACACACACAGGCGCTTGTCTCGCCAGGTCACCTGGTGCCGCGGCTGTGGCACCTCACTAACCCTGCCTTCGGCGAGCATCAGGTTTCATTGGAAAATGCATTTTTGCCTGTTAGGCGCCGAAAGTACAAGGTTCCAGCTAGCAAGGAGGGGAGTGTAGGAAAAACAAGCACGTGGGACGGCCCAGATTTAATGTTGTTTTTCAGGCTCCTAGGAATTAGGAAGACCATGAGGAAGGAGGCTCTATTCTGATCAAGCAGTAAGTGCCTGGCTGCTGGCACCTGCGTGCTGTTGAAACGGGCCCACCAAGCTGCGATACGGTGTTTTCGCCGAGTGCCTGGCGGTGGGCAGCACAAACGCCGCTCAATAATGCAGTTTACATCACGCCATAGTAAATGGTAGCATACTTCAGTAGAACCATAAACTGAAGTGTGTGAAAAGTCATCTAGCAGCAATACACTCTAGGTGTCTCCTCTGGCAATGACAGGGATGGAGACACTGCACGAGGGGAACAAAGCAAAGACAGCGCCTATCGACATAGCAAGCCTCGCACCTGCCGAAGCGCAGACACCATGATAGAGCTGTAATATGTCTGAGTGCATATACATGCACTTCAAGTAGAAGCAGTACCACGCAGTACTACCAGTAGGTTCTTAATTCTTTTTATTTGCACGTGTGGGCGTGCAAGGGCCCAGGGTCATGCAAGCCAGCATGGAGTATATGCTGCATACTTGGAAGTACCGGTATGTTGCACACAAGCTGAAAGGCACGTCCCCGCTGCCGCTGAGCAGGCCCGCAAGCACTTCAACGCCATGCGACAGCTGTGGGTGGACCGGCGTGCGACCGCCATGGACTGGGTCGACCGCGTGGCCGACGGCATGGAGAAGAAGGCCAAGGTCGTCATGGACCTCATGGGCGTGGAATGCGACCCCAGCGCCGTCATACCGCCCAAAATGGCGGCCTGACCTGCCCATGCCATCATCCACGACAGCGCCGTCATACCACCCAAAATGGCGGTCTGACATGCCCATGTCAGCATTTACGACTCGCCGTCGTACCGCCCAAAATGGCGCTGTGACATGCCCATGCCATATCCACGACTGCCGGCAGCGTTGCCCACACCTGTGCCGCCGGGGTCCACCAGGTTGGAGCAGAGCCAGGGCGCGGTCGGAGGCGGGAACGGAGTGGCGTGGGGGGCTGTGGTGGCGGACCAAACTGCTGAGCAGCGCGATACTGCCCCACCTTCTGCTGAGCAGCACTGCGGCCCTGCAGCACCACACGCCATTGTGCTGACCGCCATGCCCGCGGGTCACGCCATGGCACCCGTGCCAAGCCCTGGCGCCTACACATGCGCACTCCACGGCAGTGGTGGCGGTGCGTGGATGTGCGGTGCGGTGCGGTGCCGGCACGGCGGCAACGCGGTGGCTGCGGGGGCGCGCGGGGAGTGCACAGTGCCTGCGCACTGTCTGTGTTGGCAATGGTGGCGGGGCTACTGGCGGCGGCGGCGGCGCTAGCGCTGTGCTGCCCAGGTGCTCTGGCGCGGCAGGCTGCTGCCGGAAGGTGTGTGCTGTGATTCAGCACACCGCCGCTACGCTGTCCGCTGAGCAAGTGCTGTGGTGCGCCTACCAGGCTAGCGGCCCAGTGAATGTGCGCTGCAGTGTGTACGTCCAGGACACACCGCAGCAGCTGCTGGTGCCAGCGCCAGGTGTGCTTGGCCCGCGGATGCACCACCTGGTGGCACCCGCCTTCGGCGTGCGCATGCAACTCGCCCGTTGCTGGCTGTGCTCGCAGTGGGCCTTCGAGCACTTGCTGGCAGCAGCCGAGGATTGTAAGTACGATCGCAGCAAGCTGCAGTGCAGCTATTTTCACAGTGCCAGTCCACACCACCTGTGATGTCAATGTCAGTTTACTTTGAGCTCGCGCTGTAGTGGGGCCCTTTCTTGTGCTGGCGCCGCCCTGGTGCTTTGCTGTGTGGCGCATTTGCAACAACAGATGAATATGAAGTACTTCTGAAGTATCATGTAGTGGGATGACTGCAAAGTACCAACTCAGGGGCCTGATGCTGGCGCATGTGTGGCGGTCACTATGCCTGGCCGGCGCTGGCCGCAGACTGTCAGTGACATCCCACCAGCACATGCATAGGCAGTAGGCAAACATACACAGTCGTGGAACTGCAAAGGCATGTGCGCATGTGCTGCTACGCCGCTACTTTTCACGCAAAGTGTATGCTGAAATGGGCAGATGCCATGTTTGCGGCCACATCTATAACAATGTAACCGCCACCCTGGGGGCGTGTCCCCGTGCAAGGGGCGGAAAGGCTGCCCTCAAAAAGGGTGCATTCACCAACACTACGCTTGAAATACATACTTTTATATGTCGCCAGGTGTGTGTGGGGCGGGCGCTGGTGTGGGCGGGGGAGAGCGCACGGCCCTGCATGGCACCCTGGAGGGTGACCTGCCCTGGCAGGTCGAGCCCTAGCTAGCCTGCGGGCACCCGCTAGCCCTCTTCTTGGTCCGTACACGTGTAGATACTTGTCGTGCATTTGATTCGTGTCATGGCCGCCAGTGAGCGTGCTGGCATGCATGTGTCATGGGCTCGCTCTTGCACACCCCCAAGTGCAAATAAATAAAACTTACTACCGTATATTGCAGTATATATACTTGAAGTACTTCAGAAGTCTTCAGAAGTATGTATACAGTATGTGTATGATAGGTATACTCCGGAGCGCTGATGCCAGTGTAGCCCTGCAATGTGTGCAAAAATTGGTGCTTTATGTATTTCTGCTGCTACTACACCTGGCGTGCTTACCACTTGCGGCTCCTGAAGGCGCTGCCTTTGTCGTGAAATGTGTGGGCTCCTGGCATTTTTTTGAAATGATAAAGCTCTAGAGCCACATGCTGCTGAGCGACAGCACTGCAGCACTCCAAAGAAACTTGCCTCCAGCGCACCTGCACATGCGCCAGCCAGTCTGCCGGGCCCGCTTGAGGTAGGGACTCCAGATGGCGCTATATCCTATGGCGGGCCGGCCTGCCCACTCGGACGCCCCCCTCGTTCTCGACCTGGCTCCGGTGGTGGTGTCCGCTCCCGGTGGTGGTGGCTCCCCCGTGTGTGGTGGTGTGTGTGGCAAAGGTGCGAGCAGGCAAGCCCCAAATGGTGTGCCAAGCGATAGAGAAGAAAACCTCACCACTGTGCGCTGCCGCAGCCAGTGGCAGTGCCGGCCGTACTACCAGCGCCGCTGCGTTCCTAGGGCACAGCAGCTGCAGAGGTCGTCCACTGATGGCGCTGCAGCTGCTGTCAGCAGCTGCCACGTAGCGGCAGTGCTCCTGTGTAGCGGCACCGCTGGTACAGGCACAGCACCAGGCGCCAGCGCCGCATCGCTGCATGGGACCCCGGCCTGGCAGGGATGACTGACCGGCCTGCCTGAACATGTGTGAGCCGCGCTGTAATTGATGATAGTTCTATGCAAGTTCCGGGACGTTCGCGCTCGTTCTGCGTGCGTTCGCGCTCGCTGCAATGCATTGACACGCGACAGCAGTAAGCACACACCAACGAGAGGCGCTTGTCCTCGCCGCCTGAGGTAAGGACTCCCGCCTGGCAAATGCACTGTGCATCAAGTAAGTACGGTGGCGGCGTCCAGAATCAGCCGCACTGAGCCGGGAGCCGTGTCGGGGGGGCATCCAGGGGTCGCTGCCAACTGCTGCTGTGACAGGGGTGCAAGGTGAGAGAGCTTCACACAGCAACAAAACTATAGAACATGTGAGCAGTACTTCTACAAATGTACTACCTCCATTGCAATCCATGAGGTGTCAAGTTTTTAAAGCGCGTGTCTGACAGCAAAGACGGCCGTTTTATGCCATAATGCTTGTTTTAAACTTGTA
>JAULBY010029739.1:0-15995 GCA_032358315.1 Ophiocytium majus
TTTTCACCATCTGGCAGCTCTTCAAGCTGCGCGGGCGTCATCATCCCGTGAATGCCTTGGTGCTCGAGCTGCGGCGGCCTCAGATGGAATACTTCACATGCACTGCGAAGTTACTTTGTGTAGCATACCACAGCAGTGCATGCGCGCCACATGTGGGATAGTGTGCCGTTGTGCGGGCCTGGCATGGAGTGGTGGTGCCGTGCCGCTGCTGCGGCACGAGACACAGGCGCGTGTGGCCCGCGCTCGCTGGCGCTGTCCACAAAGCAGCGGCCAAGACATGTACAGATGAACAGCTAATGGAGCACTGGACACCTGGCTGTGAATGGATGCCCACACAGAGTAGTCGTGCCAGGTAATGCAACTACCGGGAACCTGCAATCGGAGCCATGTGGTGGTGCGCGGCGCCTGGCGCAAGAGCAGCTCTGCACCGCAGCTGTCGGATGAAAGCAGTAGAGGGATGATGCACCAAATATCAATGTGCAGACCACATGGACTGGAATGTGGCCACACTCCTGCAGAGCTCAAACGTGCAAAACTGTTGTGGCGCGCCATGCAAGGGTAATGGCCAGGGAGGCCTGAACCACTCAGCCAGTGTGTTTAAGTGCCTGCAGCATGGTGCATAGCCTTCATGCGCCGCACCAAACTAAAATAAAATAAAATACCACTTGAAGTACTTATGAAGTGCATGCAAAGCACCAAAGTAAAACCACGGCACACGAATGGGTTGCTGTTGGCGCAGCTGTGCTGCTCACTGTGCTCCTGTGTGGGAATAGATCACTTCTCTAGCGCAAGTTCTGCGCAATTTTGCTTGGATCCTGCCAGCACTGTGCCACCCTCGGAGGGGTACCTGGGTAGCCGAGTCAATGACTCCACCACAGGCCATACTTCAAATGGCAACAGTTCACCTCAACAGCCTCCTCTGCTGGCTGCCACATCACCGCTGCATACCATGCCCTTGTTGCTTCTGCTCCTGCCCTGCTTGTCTCTGGTCACAGCTGGGGCCACATCCCCAAGTACACTATAAAGCACAATGTACCGTGACAAACAAATACTTCTGAAGTACACCATATTAAAAACGCCCTCAAAATGCAATACACGGCGTGAATGCATTATTTGATATCATAACCAGCATATACGAGTGCCTTGTACACCACATACATGTATACATGCGCACACGCGTTAATATAGTGCATACCAACAATTTTCATATACCGTGACCCATCACCACACGCGTAAAATCTGTGCGCGCGCACCTCGTTGAGCGGCAGCAGCGCGTCACAGATGGCCTCCTTCAGGTCCCTTAGCGCAGCGCTGTACTGGTCGTCGGGCACCCTATAACCCCACATCACCATCTCCAGCTGCCGCAGTGCGTCGCGCAGCACCAGGTGGGGGCGCCCCGCCCTGGCCACCGCCTTGCTGTCCGGAAGGTCCAGCGTGCCGCTAAACAGCTGAGCCTGCTCAGCAGCAGCGGCAGGGACGACGATTTATGCGCAGTCGTGGGTCAGGGCGTGCAGCACATTTCATACTGCTGTGGTTCAAAGACAGAAGTAGGTATATTACACCAGCATCTGAACAGCTCGGCCTGCCCAGCAGCAGCGGCGGGGCGGACTATGCGCGGTCATGGGTCAGGGTGTGCAGCGCATTTCATTGGCTAAAGAGAGAATTACTTTTGCAGTAGGTGCTTGGTTGAACTCCGCCTAGGGCGCGGACAGCCCTTGCGCATAGTGTGCGCGTGACGAGAAATAGCATGATCGGACATGCTGTTGTTGCCAGCGAACAAGCTGGCAATGCTCAGCACACAACACTCAGCACCGCGTACTCTAAAGAGAGCCTGGCATGTTGCCAGAGCACTACTCTAAGTAGGCACATCACAAAACACCAACGCCTGCCTTCCTTCCCATCAGTGAAAGACAATATACACCTTGTATGCCGCCAGCCTGAGTATTCGTGGCCCTTGACGTCCATCACCCAAGTGCCCAGTGCGCACATCTCGTATGCAGACCATGCGGTACGCTACTCATCACACAGCACTCGGTGACACCCACCTTGGTGACGGAAGTCGGGTCGTCAAGCTCAAGTGTGGCCAGCCTGTCCCCAGGCTTGGTGGTGGCGCCTTCGCTCAGCGCCCAGTGAATCACGCCCGACTCCTTGACCACCACAGGCATGAACATCTTCATGACCTCGATCTCAGCATACGGGTCCCCAGTGTTCTGGTGGACATCAACAAAAGGGAATGGGGCGAGAGGCAGTGTCAGCGCTGCATGGCCTCTACGGCTTTGCGGGATGCTGTTGATGCCACCGGGGCAAGTGAGGCATGTGTGCCGACAAGCTGGGTCACGCTTGGCGCATGAGCATGGCTCCTAGGGTCAGCACCTTCACTGGCTGTGTGTGCGCCATGCACTGCAGTGTCTGTGCGTTGTGGAGAGGTTGCCTGTCATGTGCCACAGTGGCGGTGACACCGGTGCCGAAATTTTTCTGCTTGCAGGCAGGAGACGACTTTCCGGCTGCGCAGAGATGCTACTGCTGCAGGCGTACACCACCGAGTGTTCACCCTGCTCACACCTGTATCCTCCAGGCAGCTGCACCAGGACTCAAGATGTCATGTGTGAAGTGCATGGTGTCACACACACTGTACAACTCTGCTGCAGGTCATGAAATACTTAAAATACAAGGTATATGGTACTACAGTAGTGCCTGCTATTTCAGAGGTATACAGCACCCATAGGCAGATGGTACTTGTGCCTGCGCTGTAAATTACATGCATGGCACGGTACACTACTACTGTAGTGGTATAACATCTTGGTTCTTATGGCTTGCCCTGAAAATATCGTAACATGCCAAGAACTAGACGGGGGATGAGCACAAAAGTACTGCAAGACTCTGATGGGAAGTGTTCCCTGCACTGAAACGCTACACGTAACCAAGAAGGGCCATCTGAAAGGTTCACATGATAGAGTTGTTTCGGCACCCTGAAGCTCCCTCATCCCCTGTCAAGAGCTGCCGGGGCACAAGACGGTACATCAACAACACCATACTTGTGACCTACCACTGACCAGATAATGAGAACGCGCAGCAGTGCAGCCACACCCGCCCACTACCTGGACGCCTACACTGGGTCAGCGCTCACACCTCAGGCACAGTGCCGCGCAAGCGCTTGCTTCCCTTGGCCGCTCGCACAACTCCCCAACCCTACCTCCAGCAGACCACGTAAATTGCAGCGGCCAAAAATGTGCAACCCCGCGCACAGCAAACCAACCCCGTTCCGTTCCACAACACCGCCGCAGCCGCCACAGTCCTCCACCCACCCACCCGATCACGCAAACCGCGCCAAGACATGCACACACCGCACACACACACCGCACGCGCGTGCAGCAAGCACATGCAGCGTTCCGTTCGCCCAACAACACACACCGCACGCGCGTGCAGCAACCACAAGCACCGTTCTGTTCCCCCAAGAATCCGCGCCAAAGGAAGGAACGCACCAGGTGCGCGCCCTCCGGCACGAGGCAGCGCGCCAGCTTGCCGGCCACCTCCGCGTCGAGGCACGTGGGGTCGTACTCCTTGGTGAATATGGACGTGGCGCCGTTGATGTTGAGGCGCAGCCCGGATGCCTCGGCGTTGGCGTACACGACATGGGACTTGCCCGCCACGATCACCAGGTAGCCGGCGTCCGCCAGCCCGCGACACTGCGCCTGCACGTAGCTGCCGCCGCACTCCACCGTGAACAGCTGCGGGCCGGACTGCGGGCGGGCGCGCGGCGGGCGCACAGCAGCGGGGACAGGGGTGGGTGAGTGTGAGTGGCAATAGGCACTGCACGTCACTGCCGCCGTGCCACCACCGCAAACAGCTGCGTGGTGGCGGGGGACGGGCATGTGTGAGTGTGTGGCACTGGTCACTGCGCCTGCTGCAGCTGCTGCCGCCGCAAGCCACCGTGAACAGCTGCGCGCCGGACCGCGGGGCGGGGTGCGGCACGCGCGGAGCGGGGAGAGGGGTGTTGTGTGAGTGTTTGGAGGTGGGCGCTGCGCGGTGCTGCTGCCGCACTACCACCACGAGCAGCTGCGTGGGGCGGGGGGCGGGCTTGGTAGAGTTTGTGCCAAGAGTAGAGTTTGTGCCAAAAACTACATGCATTCAGCTAAGTGGAGCAGAACCAGATTACGCAAGTCAACATGTGTGTGCAACTGTAGCCGGCTCAACCAGACACATTTGTACATGCGCACCCTGAATGCTGCCGCGTGTGCGTTCACAGCGACAATCAACCACGCCCTGCTCCAGTCCCTGTACAGTGGGCACCCAGGCTGACGTTCCGGCACCGCCGCTGCCATCAGTCATGCCACGTGTGTCATAGCCGTGCTTGCCATGCAACAAGATCTGGACATGCTCCTGCTGTATGTATATGTGCTTGTACAAGACGTGACGTACACGCGTACCGTCTTGCGCCGAAGTGGTCGCCCGGGGCTGGAACTTTGATGGCTTGTTGGGTGCCTGCCAAAGCAACTACCCCGCCCCCCTGCTTTGTGTTGTCGGATACAGTACATGCTGGTGTAATACCTACATAAATTAGTTGTTAGAGTGGCTCCCAAAGTAACATGCCCGCCGATATTTTGAACCTCCCGAAGTTTCAGGCCGGGCGACTGCTTTGGGATGAGGCGGTACTTGGCGTCCAAGGATATGAACCTGCAGTGCCTGCACCTGGTGCCCACTACGCAGTCATTCTTTGAATTCGTCTGAACCAGCGACGTGCAAAGAAATCGTGCCGCGGGTGTGGGGGGCACCCAGGTGTATCCAGCCCTTGCAGAGCCTGTACGTGTAATACTGTGCTGCTAGCTATGTGCAGATATGCTGACACGTATGCTGGCATGCTTCAAGTAGATACACCTGCAGCCATGAACGGCCGCTTGTCGGGCGCATGCACTGTCCTGTAGGTGACGTATAGGTGCCGCCCTTAGTAACCCGATGTTCTTCGTTGTACCTGTTACTAGCTGTGATTTTTGTGCATGCGCTGTGCAGTGCGCACGCGCTTGCTGTGGAAGCGGGCTGCTGAGCAGGTCAGGTGAGCCATCATGGTTGTTGCCATAATAGTGATCTACTGCTGACGTACTCAGAAGTATTGTGTTAGCCAAAGGCTGCACTATGACTAAGGCACTGTAGACGTGTACATGGCAACGTGCAACTGCCAGGTGGGTCGAGCTACTAGTAGGTTGCAACACGCGTCACTCAGCTGTCACCTGGCGAAATACCTTTGCTCCTGTGCCCAAGACATACTGTCACCTTTACCAGCTGGGCCAAAGCGTAATAAAAACTGGTATGCACGAGCACACACGCAGGTACCTTGCACCCAGCGTGTGGAGCAACCATCATAGCTTCTCTCGGTGTGCGCCTTGCAGGGGCCGGGGAAAGTTCCGCGCGCCTTTGTAAAATGCCTTCCTCAATGTCTCGTAAGTACACATAATTCGAAGTACATGTAATTTATGACGCGAGAGAAGCACTGCCACCAAACAAAAACTAACATAAAGCACCTCCTTGCCATTGAATGCAGTCACCTACTTTGAAGTACTTGAAGTATACTGGTACCACCAACACTCAAATCGCTTTCGCAGCGGCAGGCAAACCGCCTGACCTCTGCTCGCAGCCCCCACCCACACCTGTGCCACCTTCGTGACGTACTCCACGCCGTCGTAAATGAGCTCTACGTCCTTTGTGGTCGCCAGCAGCAAACAAAAACTAATATCAAGCACCTCCTTGCCACCACATGTGAGTACCACAGAAAAACACCAACCCGAATTGGTTTAGAACGAAACGCATAATCCACTGACAGCGCCCATCCTCACCTGTGCCACCTTCGTGACGTACTTCACGCCATCGTAAATGAGCTCCACGTCCTTTGTGGTCGCCAGCAGCTCCCGCGGCGGCAGCAGCCCCTTCCCCAGCTTGCTGCAGAAGTCCTCCATCTGGTTGGACATGTGCTGGTGCGCCGTTATCACCGCGCCAATCGTCACCGCCACACGCCCGTCCACGGCCGACGCCAGCCGCCGCACCACGCCTAACGCATAGCATAGTGAAATCACATGAAAGTGTGTTAAACGTGGCAGGGGTGTGTGTGTGTGTGCGGTGTCCGTTTGGTGTGCACGCAAAGATGCGGAGCTTGAGGTAGTTTTATGTGCTGCCAAGGCGTGGCAGGAACAGTAGCTGTTACAAGTTTGCTGCAGGTGCACGGACCACCAGTAACAATTTATTGCACGCCAGATTGCTGCGCAAGCGCACGAAGCTGGTACTGCAGCAGTAGCCGCACATAAGCTCATGAGATACAGTATTCATCCGCAGACGCGCCCCCACTGACCCCACCCCCCCCCTCCTCCCCTCTCCTCTTCAACTTCATCATCTCCAACTTCAACAGTCTTCTCCCCCCTGTCAGGCACTGCTGCTGCTACACCACCCACAGTATGCCTGCTTTTCACGCCCCCAAGTGCACTTGAGAAGTACATGACATGTTTTTTGTGCATTGTTTGCGCAGCCCACCATCGCCGCCGCTGGCGCCCTTGGCCGTGTTGATGCGCGCGTCCAGCCACGCCGTGTCGATTTTGTTCTGTATGAAGTCGTCGCTGCTCATCAGGTCCGCAATGTACTCCACCGTGGTGCGGATGTTGCCGCGGATCGACAGCTCCTGTTGTGTCGCAGCAAGTTGAAGTTGGAGTTGACGTTAGCAACAGCAGTGCCAGGGCCGCAGCCCACGCGGGGATAGGTCAGCACAGGTGCAAGGGCGTGAGCTGTTAGCGCTTGCGTGTATTTGTAAGTGCACCAGGAGAGACAGGGGCTGCAAAATGGGTGCCGGCCAAAACAAAAAAAACACCAGTGAACTGTTTTTGTTTGCAAAGAGACAAACTGCGAGCTTTTGGCATAGGCCAGCTCGTACACGTGTATACAAACATGAAACCCGCTCAGTGCTGCCACCTGGGCGGTCGCCTGCTGCTGTGTGGTGAGGAAGCACTATAGATAAGAGGTAAACCCTCATCAATCCACTGCGTGTCGGTGTGTTGGTACTGCTGGCTCTTCCAGGATGGGACGTAGACTGCGCCTGCCTGGCAAAATCGCATACAAAAGGTACTGCGGCATTCACTCAACCTGGCCATTCTTACTGTGCTCACACGCAATAGGCAGAACTGTGTGATTTCGCAGTGTTTTGCTGTGCCGTGCATGACTTGCACATGACCAGCTGGGTTCCCTGCAGCACTGGATGCTGCACCGCAACTATGGCGGCGCACGCTCACTGCCCTACATCAGGCTCATACGACATGCAGCCCGCACTGAACCACGGAGCGACAACAACAACAGCTGACTTAAAGTCACTTTAACAAGCTGCTGCTGCTGCTGCTGAACCCGAAGCCATGGCACGCCGTTGTCACTGCCTACTGGTAGCGCGCAGCAACTGCCAGGGTTGCAGCATGGGCCCTTGGATGCATGGGTCAGTGAGACTCTGTGTTGGCTCAGACTGTAAGCATAATGCTGCCACACGTGCAGCCTAGGTACGCAGGCAGTAGGTACCTCTAAATTGATCAACCATTCTTGTTTTTTACAGTGGACTATCCTTGGTGCTTTGCTACAGCAGCACGTGGTGTTTTGCACGGCTCCTGTGGGTTTGCCAGGCCCTTTACTACAAATTTAGCACAACCACAACAGTACCAGTAAAATCCCTAGTTGGCACCGCAGGCCAAGCTGGCCGTGTGCATTAAAGGCAACTTTCATGACCATGAATGATGGTCAAAATGATCATGAACTCACCTTGAGAGCAATGATCATGGACTTGCGCGCGCTCTCCCTGTCCTGCCTCCCCGCAAAGAGGTGCCCAAACTGCGAGTCAGCAAACTCGTGCACCAGCCCACTGCTGTCCACGCTGAAGTACCCCCACACGTCGGGTGTGGATCTGAAGTTGAGCTCCTGCAGTAGCAGCAGCGCAAGCACCCATACTAATTTTAGAACACACCCTGTGAGCCGCGCTTGACAGCAGAGGCTGCTGACAAAGCCTCCAGACATCCATGCTAGTGATGAGGGCTGCGGTGTATGAGGCACCTTTGTGTGCATGCATGCAATAGCTGCCGCGGCACGCAAACCGGGAGTGCACCATAGCCACGTTGAAGCCGTGAACCACTGACAAAACACACATTACTTGCAGTTGTGTACGTGTGATTGGCGTAGTACATCAGGCAGAGCAGAAAGGTGCTGGCACACGGAAATGCGCCATGCACGCGACACAGGTAGGGAATCCAACTACAAGTACACTGCTTAAATGTGCACATACCACCACACAGGGCAGGCATCAGTAACAGGTTGTCACAAGCTCACTAGTGCTGCAGTCTCGTGCCATGGCAGCAAGCGACACAAAGCACTCACGCACAGGCAGTCACGACACAATTTTCAAGATACCTGCCCATACCACAACAGCGCAAACAACCATTGAATATCACAACTGCATTTATATCATGTGCAAACCTCCCCAATGCTTGCTGTAACTCCGAACCATATCCGTACTTCCAAGTACTACGTAGTATGTACCACAAAGTTGGCAATAAAGGCACATCTGGTGTCCACTTTGCACAGCCCAGATGCACAAATCCCTGCACCAACTTGCCTGGATGGTGCCGCTTGTAGGCTGGAAGCCCTGGTCAGGGTTCTCTGCCGTAATGCGCACTGAAAGCAGGATGACATGGTGCAGCAGTCACAAGGTGTGTTAAATGTGTGCGAGTGTCTGCCAATGTTTTCCTAAGAAGGTACAACCTGGCCGGAGCGCATCCAACTTTGTCTGCCAACAAGTAGTGCATGCATAAGTTAAAAATTAAAAATGTGTTACTAAGTGCATGGCCGCACATGCTTACACAAACTTGAAATCATAAATCTCATAATTTATTTGTTAATATGAACTGTACCTAAAGTGCGATAGCACACATCCATGTTTATGCTGCACAGCGGGGGCACGCCCGCGTGCACTGAACTTATGCAACCCCCATGCATGCACAAATGCGACTTGCGCGGGTGGCCCACCCCAACCGCTTGAAATCGTGCCATCTTCACCCAGGATCAACACTTCGGGCTGAGGTCTCACAACATCCAAATATCATATCTGAAATATGGCCGAAATATCATATTTGAAATATGGCCGCGTGAATGGTGGCCTGCGTATCCGCACACCCAGCGCTTGTACGATGCCAGCGCCAGCAGCGGGAGTGCCGTCCTGCCAGCTACTTGCTTCACAACACAGCGTGCGCGTGCACCCTGTACACGCTTGTACCACTGCAGCACATACAAAGTACTTCAACAAGTGGAATACTTCCTCTAATACTTCCGAAAATACGTCAAAGTACTTCAAAAGTCAACTGTAACCCACATGAATTAGCGTATCAGGGGTGCGCTGACTTGCAATGCAGTGGCCCGAGGGCGGCAGGCGCTCCGCGGTGTCAAGTCAATGCCGCCCGTGCCAGCAGGGACACTTACTGTGGCACGTGAATACTACTGTAGTACTTCAAATGTGAACTGTATCCCACATACATTACATACTCCAAGTATCAGGGCTGGACTGACCTGCAATGCAGTGGCCCGAGGGTGGCAGGCGCTCCGCCGTGTCAAAGTCAATGTCGCCCGTGCCCACGGGGTCCTGCCCATACAGCTTGCGGATGTCGGGAATCATGTGCAGAGGCATGCCCATGGCCACCTGCAGCTGCGCCGCCGGCAGGTTCACCCTTGTGATCATCTCCGTCACGGGGTGCTCCACCTGCAGCCGCGGGTTCAGCTCCAGGAAGTAGAACTGTGGCGCGGCGGGCGGTGTTTTAAGCAAGTGTGAAGCGCAGCGTTGGCCGGTGAGCGGGGGGGGTGGCGCAGCAAATAGTTTTGGTTGTGCGGCAGTCCCGGTGACCTAAGAAAGTGGTTTGCCAGGGGCGAGCGGCAGCTGCCGCGGGTGCATGCAATGGCAAAAAGCATACCTGTGTCTGTGAGTTAGGCACTTTATCAGCATGTTTCCGCCCTGACGATTGTTTGCGCACAAAACAAACTGGAATGTGTTGCAGCAACATGATTACAGTGTACATCTCGGGCATGCATTAGCGCAAAACATTTCAGAAGCTTGATGTGCTCTCAACTTCATGCGCGAATAAGAGAGGCGTGTGTGAGCTGGTGCAGGTGTGTTAACTCATGATGCAGAGGTCAGCACAAGCCTCAGCAACCACTCAGCATCCATAGGACCATTGAGTAGAGAGAAAGCAATACCGAACACACCTCAACATGCCAAACAAACAAACAATAGAGATAAAGCAACACTGCAAGCACAAACACACATGGCAGAGCCTTTGAACCGTAACCGAAGCAAGCGGCGTTTTTAAATACTTCTGAAGTATGACTCTCTCACCTTGTGGTCCTGCTCTGTGTAGAGGTACTCCACAGTGCAAGCAACATTACAAGCACAAACACACATGGCAGAGCGTGAACTGTAATAAAAGCAATCAGCGCTTTTCCCTCTCACCTTGTGGTCCTCCTCTGTGTAGAGGTACTCCACGGTGCCCGCATTGCTGTAGCCAACCTCCTTTGCCAGGCTAATTGCCGCCTGCTCCATGAGCCGCCACACATCCGGCGGGGCCACCACAGGGGGGCCTTCCTCAATAATCTTCTGGTGTCGCCGCTGCACAGAGCAGTCCCTGCCGTTCAGCGCAATGGCCTGTGCGGGTGTGTGTGTGAAACAGTGCAGCAAGATGGAATGCAGCAGTGTGTCAGGCTGCCCGCCGGCTAAACATGAACTTACTTTGAGGTAGCGCATATACCATAAGTAGCTACAGTACACAGGCGTGTGAGGTGCAGTGGTTAGGACGCACATGCATACTGCGCATGCAGCGTTAATTCATGTACACGGATGGAGTTGAGTATGGTACTGCCAAAGCAGCACCACAGCCCGCTGACCCTTGCGCACACACATGACACGCGCATGTGGTCACTCAAGCACATACAACACGCCAGTCGTTGAGAGCGTGAACTCATACCAGCAGTACAGCAGTACAAAAAACGTCCTTGCCAAATTTTGTGCGCCAACAGCTGCACCTGCCATGCTCACACGGCCACATGAGCACATAAGAACAACACCAGCTACCACAAGTTCTCCTGGTAGTACAAACAGCGTACCTGGCCATAGTTGTCCGCCAGCAGCTGCACCTCCAGGTGGCGTGACCGGGGTGCCAGCTTCATCACAAAGATGGGGGACCCAGGCACCTCGCTGGCCACCTGCCGGAACGCCGCAGCCACGCTTTCAGCCTCCAGCACCTTGCGTATGCCCTTGCCGCCGCCGCCCTCCGACGCCTTGATCATCACCGGGAAGCCCAGCCTCTCGCAGATGCCCTGGGCCTGCTCAGCAGACGTCACGTTGGCCTGCGCCACACCAGAAAAAAAACCCAGAAAGATGGCGAAGTGCGGGGGGAAAGAAAAAGGACAGCAAAGCATAAGCGGCGCACTGTGTGGTGCGGCGTGGGCTGGGCGAGGCGCGGTGTGCGGGTGGCCCGGCAGGCTGCTGCTGAGCAAAAGTATGAGCTGGCGGCTGCACTGGTGTGAAAGTTCGGACCCACACAACTGCTGCCACCCTGCCACCCCCGTTGTTCAGGGGTCCTGCTCACCTTGGAGTACACCTCGGGCGGTATGCCGCTCTCCTTGTAGTTGGTGACAAGCCCGTCGCCGTTCCAGCCGATGCAGGGCACACCCGCGCTTTGTGCGATGATGGTGCTGCCGATCTTGTCCCCCAGCGCATGCATGGGCCCCCCGGGCGGGCCGATGAAAACGATGTTGCGAGCCGTTTTGGCCAGGGAGTTGGGGAGGCGGGGGTTCTCACTGGCGTGACCCCAGCCTGCCCACACGGCGTCGACGTTCCACCGCTCAGCTATCTCGACGATGAGCATGACGTTGGCATAGTTGTTGTTGTTGGAGCCGCCAGGCACGTCCACGATCTCGTCCGCCATGCGTATGTACTCGGCGTTGGCACGCATGTCCTCGGGAGTGGCCATGACCACGAACTGCACGGCTCGCTCGTTGCTGAACGTCTCGAAGGCCCACCGCCGCATGGAGCGGATGGCCTTGACGGCACCGATGCCATTGTTGGCGATCAGCACCTTCTTGATAGGCCTGTTGCCACCTCTGGCTTTCACATAGGCATCAACGGTGCTCCAACCTGGAGCGCCGCTGGCGGCAGCCATCACCAGACAGGGGACCTAGGCTCGGGGTATCGAGTCTGGCCCTGCCTGGCTGCTGACCCGCCTGGTCTCCCCCCCCCCCCTCTTGTCTGCGCTGCCTGGTGGGTGTGTGGCACAAGTGTGTGTGTGTGTGCATGCATGCAAGCAAGTCATTCGTCATCGCGGAAAGTTCCCTAAAAGAACGTTCCTCCCTGTGCCTGTCAAGCTCCTGGTGGTAGAGTAGCAGCAAGGAGCACTGAGGCAGCAGTGGCTGTCGGCGAGTGGAGCAGTGTACAGGTGAGCCTGCAGCAAGAGCGGCAGCAGGCAGCAGTGGATGTCTCCATCGGCGGTCGGAGCAGCGTACAGGTGTTCAACTGCTGGTTGACCAACAGATGTTGCCCAATATTGAGCGGTGTGTGTTCGATGGCGTTGCACTCCACCGCCGCAGCGGCACCCGGAGAGCGCGAAAGCTGCAAGCACTGATGAAACACTGAGCCGGCGCAGCGGCACACCTCTAGTCTCGACCGGACGTGCCACCATAGCGCCGCTGCTGTCGCCAGCTGTTTTCCCTCCCACAGTCTGCTGACAGCACCAGCGGCAACATGGTGGAGAGAGGAGCATTATGAACAGGACCAAAAACGTCACTCTGTTTCTTACCTGACATACTCAGCACCAACCACTGCCGCACCAGCAGCAGCAACAGCAGCTGGGCGGCGACGGCGACTGCTCAGCGTTTGGCGATTGGCGGAGTCCTCCGCTACTGTATCTACTACTAGAGCATGTGTGTAGGTCGATGTCCAGATTGCTGTCTACTTGGAGTATTTGAAGTAAATATTTCACGTGTTGCGGGTGGGGACGTTAAAAAGCAAAGTGCAGGAAATACTGTATATATTTTGTGTTGTACATACTTCGTGTAGTACTACAGTAGTGTATATATACACACTAGCTAGCAGCCCTTAAAGCGCTCCGCACGGCAAAGGACGTTCACACATGAAGTAATCTTTTTCGTGTTCTGCAGCGACAGTAGCAGCCCAGCGTCGGCAGCACACCGCTTGCACAGCAGTGGGGATGAGCTGCGGCGGCATGCTTGCATGTGTGGGCAGGAAGAGGTGCGGTGCGTCGCAGCGATGTCTTGGCCAGCCCGCACACGGCCACCGCGCTTGCAAATGCAGGTACTTTGTGAGTGGCTTTCGAGGTGTGCATCCTGCCTGAGATGGCACGCCAGCTACATGTACTACAGCATACAGTGTCATGTTGTTACATCAGCATGTGGGCTGTGACGCCACACCACCTGGCATTGCAGCAGACTGAGGCGGCAATGCCAAGTGGGATTCCTATGTGAGTTGTGACGCTTGCTGCGGGCGCACACCATGGGTCCTCAGGTGCCAGTATGCCTACCGTGTACCTGCAAGCGATTAGAGAAGTTGGCACTTGTGGGCGAGCAATGACCCCTGGACGTACACTTTGGAAAACTGGAGCTGCAGCAGGGGACGGCTCGCGACTGCCTACATGTCTGTGTGTGAGAGTGTGGTTAAGTGACAGTGTGCCACATTCTCGCTGGGGCCTCACTGTTTTCAAAATCACGGTTGCCAGTATGGGTAGAAATCAGTTTCAAGTGGTGCGTCATGGTCCACTGATTACTATTACAGTAGTACTATGAAGTATTATTCTTTTTTTGCATCCATTTTGAGGCGCACCAAAACCGGTGCGCCTGGCGTGCGTAACTGGAAAAATCAAGCGTGTTGTCCCCCGCTGGCCTTTACTTGGATGATGTACCCGTGTGCATACTCCGAGCACATGCATATATTCCACTGCTTCCTTGAACACCTGCAGTATGAAGCACATCATTAATTGATGTGAATGCCCTGCATATGATGTGCACCCTCAAACATGTACAAAAGGCTTTCCGCGCCCTAGCGGAGTTTGATACAGTACAACACATTTCTTACCTCACAAACCTGAGTGCTGCCAAAGCCCATGGGGTGATCTGTTCACCTGGTCACTACCATGCTCTCTTGTCGATAAACAGCCAGCTAATCCCCTCAGGGTTCAGCTTACCAGCCCGCAGGGAGGTGTGCAAGCTGGCACGCAGAGCCAGCCTGTACACTGTACATCATGTGCCAGCTGCACCTGTTCTTGCTGTACACAGCCAAGTAATGTGACAAACGTGCAGTTTTCTTGCGCTTCTTACCCCACAACACATGACAAAGGCGGCGGAAAAATCACCCCACAGGCTTCGGCCTGGCATGTTGCCCCAGCTACGGCAGTATCTGGGCTTCTCAGCCTTTTAGGTTTCTTTCACATGAAAGTGGGGATACCCGTCCTTGCTGGAAAGCACTGCTGACGGGCGGCTGCAGCGATGCGCCATAGGGAGGGCCACATTTTTTTCGCAGCAACGTGACTTACCGTTCCTGCAAATTTGGCATGTTGGTTGTGCCCTCTTGGGGCAAAGCTCGATGTCATTGGTGTTGCACTGGTAAACTACAATGACAAGTAAGCGCCAGGGTTGCGCCCGCCGGCACTGCTACGCATGGCACGTTTACTATTAACTTCAAAGTACTTTGTAGTACTACTAGTAGTATTTATTACTCGCACTGGGCTGGGCGGGAAGGCAGCAACGTCCACTCCTGGGGCCAGCCTCTCCCTTCTTGTTTACAATCTTTCCCACATACCCAAGGGCCATTGCACTGCCCTCAGGCTGCTAGTGAGTGTACTGGCGCCCTTGAAGCCAGCTAGGTGCAGAGCATGCTGGGTGTTGCCGGGTGCTAGCAAGGCTCCACCACGTCAATGCCGCAGGGTCCCGTCCTGTGCACTCAAGCATTGGGAGGCTATGTCAAAGGCTGCACCCGTTTTGCGAGCAGGTATACCATTGGCAGCTCATTGCGCTGCACCGATGGCGGCAGCAGACAGCACACACCTTGAGAGCACCCGGAGTTCCCCCAAATACAGGGCACGCCAACATGGTATCACAACTGCTCAGTCACATTTCACCTACTGTTTGGCTCCCGTGAGACGCTGTAAAATATGCACCGCCAGCGCCGCCACAGCCGGGGTGCGTCTGTGCATGGTACTTTTATTAAATTCCGCTTGGCGCGGAAAGCCCTTTGCACACGGTGCATGCGACCAGAAAACGGTTCAGACAGGTAGCGAAAAAGCTGGCAATGCTCCGCACTGCGTACTCTAAGGGAAGCCTGGCATGTTAACATGTTGCCAGAGCACTAATGTAACGGACATACAGTGCGTGTGATCATCATGCTGGCAAGCTGTGAGAGCTGCAAGTGCAACACCCGCATTTATGACTCTACAAACCGCTCAACGCGTGTGAGCGGTGCTGCTGCGCAGTCCACTGCAGCACTGCATCAGCCTGCGGCTCCTACAGGCAGGCGTCTTCGACTGCGTGTGTGTGTGCCGAACCTTGCTGTGTGTGCACCTGATTTACACTTAAATACCAGTGTATATCACCTGAAGTACATACTTGCATTCATAGCATAGTTGTAGCAAAAAGCAAAATACGTATTAATGCAACAGCACATGTACGTGCAGGTCCCCTGGCACATGTGGCTGTAATCCGTCGGAGTAGTGCTCTGGCAACATGTCAGGCTTCCCTTAGAGTACGCAGCGCTGAGTATCGCCAGCTGTTTCGCTACCTGTCTGATCCTTTTTCTGGGCACGCGCACCGTGAGCAAAGGGCTTTCCACGCCCTAAGCGAAGTTTGATAGAAGTACGCGATGCATGTACTTTTATTAAACTCCGCTTAGGGCGCGGAAAGCCCTTTGCACACGGTGCGCATGACCAGAAAAAGGGATC
>JAULBY010029750.1:0-15994 GCA_032358315.1 Ophiocytium majus
TGTCCCCCCCCCCCCCCAGGTTTTAATTGTAGCCGCCCAAAATGACGCACCCCCCCCCCCTTTTTATTGCCAAACCCTAATTATGTTGGGGGGCCTTGATAGGGAACTAGACGGTACATATACATGGTAAAAGTGAGTCGGTCCTGAGTGTTGTATTTGCGTTAGCGCTGACACACGCGTCGCCGCCGCCAGGTGTTCAACCTGGACTTCCTGATGGGCGTCGTCGTGGGGGCCCCTGTGGCCGCAATAATATACTACTAGTGTAGTACTACTGTAAATATCATCACATGTGTACACAGGTATATATAGTCCAAGTGTACAGGTATGCATCTACTTCAGAAGTACACGCGTGGTAAAATTGACTCGGTACTGTTGTGGCGTGTGGCGCCGCCGCCAGGTTTTCGACCTGGACTTCCTGATGAGCGCCGTCGTGGGGCGCCTGTGGCCGCTGGACTGGGCCGCCTTACATGCTGGAGTACAAATTTAGAAGTTCTATGTGCATGCGTTGAAGTATATTGTATATAGCCTGTAGACATCCTGCACGCTGTGCGATATAAATATATATATGGTAAAAGTGAGTCGGTAACTGATTCGTTGTGGCGTTGGCGCTCACACTCGCTGCCTCCAGGTTTTCAACCTGGACTTTTTGATGAGCGCCGTCGTGGGGCGCCTGTGGCCGCTGGACTGGGCCGCCTTCTGGAGCAACAACCAGCTGCAGCCGCTGAACGTGGTGGTCAGCGGTCTGCTGAGCATGGACTCCCACACGCTCACGTCCGCCAAGGGGCACTTTGGAACACTGGCGGAGCTGGCGCGGTGCATGCGCGCATCCATGGTGAGTGGCGCCCACAAAAAAATTATGTAGAAAAATCAGCATCATACAAGAGGAGTAAATTTATCATTACTTATCCTCTAAACCATCCCGCAATAATTGGAACATCCACCAAGGCGCGCTGCATGCGCGCGTCCATGGTGAGTGTTGCCCACAAATCAATCAAGTAACTGTAATTTTTTGCGCACAACGGCGTCAAAAAAGCGAACAGTAGATGTGTATGAGAACTTCGCTGTAGGGGCGATAAGCTCTAGGTGTTGCCACCGGTAGGGGCCGTCACCCTGGGCAGACCCCTGCAAGGGGTTTAACAAAGCAAACACACATTCAGTACTTCATAGGTACATGGTATGCTTTCAAAATGGGTCCCAGAATTCATCAGTAGTAAATGTGCAGTTGACGGCGACCCTCCTGAAGCTGTCCACGGTTGTGCGTTAGCGAGCTGGCTTGTGCCACGCTGGCCTTTTGTTGACCCGCACTTGCAGCCTGGGTAGGTTCAGTGGCAGGTCACAGGGTATGGCCTTGCCAGTATACGACGTAGCAGTCGGCACCACGCAGGTAGTATGTAGTCTTATCTACTGCTTCAGAAGAATCCACACTTGTGGGCGTGCTAGAGTTCATGCCATGCATGCCCGTACGCTCGTCGTGATGGCACGTGCCCGGCAGTGTGAACACTCGAACTCGCAGCTTTGAAGAGCCAAGAAGTATGTACAGTGTAGTATGTATACATTCGCATGTGTGTGCACACGGTGTGTGAAGTGTGTTTTATATATGTAGGGTTGCCGGAATCGTAATCGTAAAAAAAGACGTCTACTAGTAGTAATTACGCTACGACTTACGGCGTAATTATGAAGCGGGCCGTAAAAAGGGCGATGAGCCCGAACAGCAACATGCACACATCACAGCTCTAGGAGGCGTGGGCCTGCATCTGATCAGGGGGTAAGTAGGAATCAGCTTTTTCTGTCTTTTCCTACCTACCCCCTGATCTGATCGCGGACCCTTCGCTGGTGCGAGCGTTTGCTCACATGGGGGTGCAGCTGCCCGGGCGCACGGCGCTGTCTAACACCTACCTGGACATATGCTGCTGTGTTCTGCATGCTTAGTATACCATTACGGTTTCACGTTACGTTACGTAATGCTACGATTACGATTACGGAGTAGCTAGCAAAAATATTACGATTCCGGCGGAACCCTGTATACATACAATGTATCGCCCCTGAAGTAGTTGATAGCGCTCAGTTACATTACATCACTCGTGCATGCGTGCGCGCAAAATGGTCACATACTTTGAAGTACATACTTCTGAAGTATACTTCAAGTACTACTTGAAGTGTGCGGGTGTCATGCTCTGCACGCGCGTAAAAACCCTGTGGTCCGCAAGCTTGCACACCCACAGCTCCAACTTGCCCATCCACAACTACTTTTGAAGTACACACATGCACATTCCCCTGTACTTCAGGCATCATTTACCACCCAGTACTCACAAATTTCTCTCCGCGCTCCCCCGCAGCTGGTGCCCGGCCTCACGGGCCCGCTCGTAACCTTCCCAGTCGGCTGGGGGTCCTCCAAGCTGGAGCCCCCCGCTGCCACCACCACCCCCACCCCCACCACCACCACCACCGCCGCCGCCATCACCACGGACGGCAGCACCAACGGCGGCGGCAGCGCCAGCGGCGGTGGCAGCAGTGCCAGCGGCGGTGGCGGCAGCGCCAACAGCGGCGGCGGCAGCGTCATCAGCGGCGGCGGCGGCGCCGCGGCGGCTATGGACGCGGCGAATGCGGCGGCGCTGGCAGCGATGGACTTTCCATATGAGGAGGGCCATCAGCCGTTTGCGGACGCGCTTATTTTCGAACCGATGCCGTATCGGTCGGCCGCCGCGGATGGGTGCACGCACGTCATGGTGCTGCGCACGCGCCCCGACGGCTCTCAGGTGAAGATGAATTATTATAGCAAATAATTTCTTTAGTTAGCTCATGATATTTTTTATCAACTAGCCAGCCGTCACCGGCGGTGCTCGCGCTGTTCTCGCTGCCACCCGCGCCTGGATAAATGTAGCAACGTCTATAGTGAAAGGCGGCGCTCAGCTGCGTTTGCGCCAGTCACCAGCGGCGCTCCCGCTTTCGCTGCCACCCCGGCCCCTGGGTAAAGATAGCCATGCCACTGTTCTCGCGGGGGGCTGCGTACGTAAAAATAGCCACACCTAGTGAACGGCGGCGCCGAGGTGAGCTGCCAGGCACCAGCGGTGCTCCCGCTGTTTTTGCGGGGGGGCTTCATACGTAAACATGAACACATCTAGTGAGCGGCGGCGGTTGCGTTAGCCGTTGCCGGCGCCGCTATCCTCGCTGCCACCAGGGCCACTGGGTAGCAGATAGCCATGTCTAGTGAACGGCGGCGCACAGGTGAGCCGCCGGTTACCAGTGGTGCCCCCGCGGTTTTTGCCAGTGGCGGCTCCCTCACATGCCCACTTTGTGTGGGTGGTCGCGTTCATGTGCAAATTCCACGTAGTACGCTCATATGAGTACACTATACTTCGAAGTTTGCCGCATTTACATACTACAGCAGTACATTACACGCCGTATTTACTTGTTGTGCGGCGCATACTGCAAACTTTGTACCACTGCGACCTATCACTGCCCACCTGCGTTGGCGTGTCGCTTTCTCTTGCATGCGCGCGCAGGTGCTGGGCAAGAAGGCGGGCGTGTACGAGCGCCGCATTGCGCGCAAGTATTTTGAGGAGTTCCACACCATCCCTCACGTCTCGCGCTTCCTCATTCAGGTGAGGGCATGTTACGGCGCCCCGACCACCGCCGTAGCTGCACAAGTGCGCTGAAAACCCGTAGCTTTGCTCGTAGACTACGTACTATGACCCAACCAGTTTTTGTCCTAAAAAAATGGCGAGCAAAAACAATGAAACCCAGCTCGCTCTCTCCCGCAAAAAGTGAAGTTATGCACCTGCTGACCAATGCGCGAAAACGCCCTTTGCAGTAAGTATCCTGCTGAGCTGTGCGGCTGCTGCGTCCCGCCGCGGCCGCCGCCCGCCGCAGCTGCGCCATCTGCGCACCTACAGCTGCGCCCAGCAGTGCACTCCCGCACCAAGCCAGCCGCTGCCAGCAGTACTGCCCCCCATGTGCTGAGCAAATACTTCGAAGTATGAGAAACGCCTTCTGCTGTGCTGCCGCTGTCACCCGCCGCCGCCCGCCGCAGCTGCGCCACCTCCGCATCTATGCGGAGGACGTGCTGGCGCTGGCGCAGGGCGGGCTCACGGGGGAGAGGGTGGAGGTGCCACGCGGCGGCGCGGGGGCGGGGCGGAGTGTGCACCTCATGGCTGTGGCGCCGTGCGAGGGGAGCACCGAGGTTAATCAGCTGGAGATGGACCGGGCGGGGCTGCTCAAGGCGAGTACTACTTCCGAAGTACAGTGCACTCGCGATTTAGTGCGGGGTAGTGTCACCCCCCTAGCACCCCGCACTAAAGCAAGATCCGCACTAAATCAAGTAAGGCATTGTGTGTTGATATAGCATCATGTGATCGAATCAGTGACGGGTCTCTGCACCTGCAGTAAACCGCATACCGCACTAAATCAAAGTGAACCAAATCGCGTGTGCACTGTAGTGCATTAATATGAAATACGCTTGCTGGCCCAGCCTGCGTGCGCTAGCAGCAGCTCCACTCGCTCCCGCAGAAAGTGAGCTGCTGCCAGCTACTGCCCCCTACGTGCTAACAAAAACTGCTGAGCAAGTGCGAAACGCCCTTTTTGAAATCCGCTTGGGGCGCGGAGAGCCGTGTGCGCATGGGGTGCGGCTGAAGGAGGTCAAAACAAGTGGTGCTGATATTGTGGCGGCCTACACGGTGCTACCAGCACCGCGTGGCCCCAGGGCGCCCAGCCCGCCGCCTACGCCGGAGCCAGGTTTGAGGCTGCACACTAGTACACACAATTGCCCTTGCAAAAGTAAGAAACCAGTTAGTATTTGGCAGCTCAGGCCTACCTGCTGGCATCGCTCTGGCTCTTGCTTGTACAGAGTTGTGAGTGTGTGGGTGTGCTGCCGGGCGTGTACCAGTGCTTCGTGCACACTGGCGTTTTTTTTCCATGGCATGGGCTCTTGCATGCCCACGAGTGCAAATGCAATAAGACTACAATTAGGACCAATTATTGTTGGTGTACCTAAACGGGCGTAAATATATGTGGCCACCAGCACATGGCCGGCCTTGCGCTGGCCGACCCTGGTTTGAGCTTGGGGCGGCTCTCTCGCTCCTGAAGACAGTGAGCTGTTGGTGGCGCGCTTGCCTGGTGCATTGCCTCAAGCTGGTGCGCTGGAGTAGGGCAGCACATGTTGTCCCTGTACACCCTAAAAATATTTAGGTGTACTTCAGAGGGTACACATGTTACAAGTGCGTAGCAGTACGGTAGTACTACGTCCCATACGGCATAGTTGAAGTATGTGTACCATCCATGCGCTGTGGCCCCTGAAACATGCGTACGCTGTCGCCCATCACATACACACACAACCCACCACAAGACACACACTCCAACCTCCCGCACCAACCCTCCCGCAGGGCTGCCGCGATGGCTTGGCCGCGGCCTACGACGCGCTCGCACCGCCAGACTGGCGCCAGCGCGACGGCAACCTCAACCTCACAGTAGCACTACGTCATACGGCCTGATTGTACAACAAAGCATCCATGCGCTGTGGCCCATAAAATGAACCATGAATACGCGGTGGCCCATCATAGACACACATAAGTCACCACAAGACGCACCCTCCAACCATCCCACACCAAAGGGCATACTTGAAGTACAATGTAACATCCATACGCTCTGGCCCGAAAATGAAACGTCCATGCGCTGTGGCCCATCACATACACACCTCACCGCAACACACACCCTCTATGCTCCAACGCCAACGCTCACACAGGGCTGCCGTGACGGCTTTGCCGCGGCCTACGACGCCCTCGCAACACTGGACCAGCGCCAGCGCGACGGCAACCTCACGGGCGCCCAGCTCGCCCTCCAGGTCTTCCCCGACTCCATCCTCTCCTCCCCCGTCGACTTCAACTCCACGTGGTGGCAGCCGGGCCACGTCCTAGCCGCCGACTCCACCGCTGCACCCATGGGTGGCGACTGGCGCAGCGCCAATGGCGGACTTTTTGACGCCGCAACGGTGCTGAATGCGGCCGTGGCGGCGGCGGCGGCGGGCGACGTTCCGGTGGCCGCCGGCGCCGCCACCGCCGCCGCTGGCGGCGGAAAGCGGGCGCGGATTGGGCGGTGGCTGCGGCGCGCGCGGGAAGGGCGCGGTGCACGGCACTAGCGCTCTGCTGGGGTCTCTTCTGCTGAGCACACGCTGCGTGTGTGTGTGGGCGGGGCTGCCGCTCTGCATGGGTGCCAGGTCGAGAGGCGAGCAGGGCGTCCAAGTGAGCAGGCCGGCCCGCCATAGGATGTACCGCCGTCTGGAGTCCCTACCTCATGCTGCGGGCGGGCCTCCTCCCTGGTTTCACGGCGGCGGCGGGGAGCGCAAGCACGGGATGTGCACGGCCGTGGCCGCCACATGGGCACCCCCGCTGTGCTCTTGCCCCCCCCCGCCTCTCTTTGTTTTACACAGGTTTGTGGGTTTGAAGTACAGTGAGTTGCCGGCGCTTAGGAACGTGCGGGAGCCTTTCCCTGGGGCGAGCCCGCGGGGTACATTTGTTGTGCCGATAGAACGGTTTGTCGAGCCAGTGTGCCGGACGACAGAAGGGAGTGATTGCAAAACTCGCATGGGCGTGCGTGGTGGTACGCAAGCGCCGCAGGCCGCGGCCACACACTCCATACTACAGTAATAGTAGTATTATGTGTGTATGTAATACAGGAGCGGCGCCAGCGCGCGGGCGCGGGCGCCCTCCGCCGCGCTGCACGCCCAAAACTGTGTAAATGTGCGCGTGTCGGAACCACACCAATGAAATGCGTGCAAGGCTGAGCAGCAGTGTTTAAACCCTTTTTGGAGCCAGGCCTGGTACGCCATTTGTCTTTGCTGGTGTGTGCTGCAGATTTTGTGCCTGTGCGCTGCAGCAGCTAGTTGAATCGTGCTCTGCTGCGCTGGTGTCGCTTGGCTTGCGACCCTAGTGGTTCCTCTCACCTGTGCAACTTGCTGTCACTAGTTCCATAACACCTTGGTGTGCTCGCACCTGTGATGTGATATTGTGGCACATGGCATGCGGCATGTGTGAATGGTGTGGACTGTCGCGAAGCGTTTGTTTGAATTGAGTTTTGTTGGTGTTTTGGGAGGGGTTGAACATGACCCAAACCCAGCAAAAAGCCCACGACAAAGGCACATCACAACGCACAGCACCAGCAAAAGGAGCACTACTGACTTCATGCAGTGTCAAACCGTGGCGTGCTGGTCGGTTCACATAGTAGTTTTATTTATTTGCACTTGAGGGCGTGCAAGAGCCCATGACAAAGAAGAGGGCTAGCGGTGCCGGCAGAGTATTTGCCCGTGCACCCGTGGTTGAGCACAACTGCTGGCAGCAGCCGGTGTTTGCAACAGCAGTGCTCAGCAGTACAACTGCAGTGAGAGTGTTGCCAAGGGGGGGACGCATGCGCAGGGGGAGGCCCAGAGGTGGGGTGGTGCGGTGCAACAGCAGCAGCAGCAGCAGCAGCAGCCGCATTATCGGCAGCAGTGGCAGCAGCAGCAGGAGGGGCTTACGATGGATGCGGCGGCGGGCATCAGCAGCGGCAACCAAACCAGCGGGGAGGAACTTCGCAGGCAATGTGAGTGTGCCCAACAGCTGCGGCTCGACTTCACGCTTCCACAGCTGGCTCCCCATAGACGCACGGGTTGGTGAGGCTAGAGGCGAACGGTGCTGCCGCAGCAGCTTCGGTGCTTACCATGCCGTACCAGGATGAGAAAGGGTTTTCCGTGGAGGCATAGATCAAATTGCCTTGTGGTGACCTAGTGGTGCGATAGCGATAGCTACAGCACTGAAGTTTTTTTGTAGGGGCACACTGCTGCATGTGCCTACAGCCCGCTGTGTCATCGTGCCTTGCGCTTGGCAACAGCAGTGGCGGCGGCTCTGCAGCAACTTGCTGGCGCCATTCGAGCGCAAACGCCACGAAAATTACACAGTGGTGTTGGGCTCATGTGCCACCACGTTGTGCTGCCAGGTGGCAAGCGGTGCGGCGCGGTGTTGCGCAGCGGCATGACATGGTGTGCACAGAGCCTAGGGCATGCCAGTAGCATTTTTCTGAGCCTTGAATGCCTTGCTCGTGGAGTGTGCTCTTCTGGTTTGTGAGGTCACACTCAACCTCGAGGTGCCCTTGCCCGCAGGTATGCAGACACTCAGTGATGGCAGTCGGTCAAACCAACACTGCAACAACAACGCACATGCAAACAGATGAAAAACCCAGCGCCACTGCTGGTCAGCACCCTGGACATGTCACAGCAATGGAAAGCCCAGCACACTGCGAAGGCGCGCGCGTACAAAGCGCATGTGTGCAACGAGCCTCTTACTATACACCATTCCTGAGCCGTCCGCTGCTGTCGACTTCTTGCGACCTTGCAGTTGCCAACCCCCCACGCCTTTTGCTACGGACCCCGTCCCAACCTGCGCCAGCCGTCGCTGCCACCGCGCTGGACAGCGCCCTCTGGCACGAAATACTCGTGCAGTGGGCGGGGCCAGGCCACCACCTACAAGTGGCCAGCACCTGCTCAGCGTGGCGGGAGCTGTACACGCGCGCCCACCCCGCGCGGCGCACACTCACGGAACGCATGGCCGCGGCACTGCCGCTGCTGCAGTGGGCGCTCACCCAGGGCTGCCCCGCGCACCAGAGGCTGCTGCAGCACGCAGCGTGGCACGGGTGCCTGGAGGCGCTGCAGTGGCTGCGCGGCCAGGGCTGGAAGTGGAGCACGGCCGTGTGCGCGTCCGCCGCGGCCCGCGGCCACCTAGAGGTGCTGCAGTGGGCGCGAGTCGCGGGCGCGCCGTGGGACACGGGGACGTGCGGGCTGGCGGCGCTGGGGGGCCACATGCATGTGCTGCAGTGGGCGAGAGAGGCCGGCGCGCCCCTGGACAGGGACACCTGCGAGTGCGCGGCCGCCGCCGGCCACCTGCATATATTGCAGTGGGCACGCGCGCAGGGGTGCCGCTGGGATGCGTGGACGGTGGCGGAGGCGGACTACCACGGGCATACCGCGCTTGCACAGTGGGCGCGCGCGCACGGCTGTCCCAGCAGTTGAAGTTGTGCCTGAAGAGTTGAAGTTATATGGCTGGTGAGTGTTGTGGGTATGTAAACTTGCGGACTGGGGGTGAGCGGAGGCGGCGCCACTGTGTGTTAGGAGCGGCAGCTGCGGCTGGTACATAGACAGTGCAGCGCAGTAACACTCGCTTGGTAGCAGATACTGTACGTAGGTGGTCTTGGTTGTCTCACAGTTGTGAGTTCTAGTGTATGCCTGGCATGTGCCATTGCCATGAGCGTGCTGGCATGCATGGCATGGGCTCTTGCACACCCACAAGTGCAAATGAATATCAAGCTACGTAGCAGCACTTGTTGCTCTTGGTTGTTCAAAGTTGTGAGTTTGTGTGTATGCCAGGCATGTGCCATTGCCACGAGCGTGCTGGCATGCATAGCATGGGCTCTTGCACGCTCACAAGTGCAAATGAATAAACTACATCAAGTATATCCTGTGCCACAGCTTGCCTTCACACTGGGCACCCAGAGCATCAGGACCAAAAATGCACCTGCATGAGGGCTCCAGCCACCTGCAGTCATCACGATATTCCTGGTCGGTCCCAGAGTGGGCACAGGCAGAGCGTTTTTTCTGCCCTGCAAGGGGCGGTATCATGCAGTGTGTGCAGCGAGCATGCTTCCAACAATGCCGCCTGCACTGCAACTGCCCATGCCCTTGTGGAACGCGCAAGCAGCCGTGCCGGCTGAAGCTGCTGCTGCTGGCGCCGCGAACTGCTGGGTAGGAATGCCGGTGTCAGCAGCCACAAGGTTCAATGTTTTGTATTGGCCATGCTACTGTAGTACAAAGACACGAGGGCATATGATGTTGCAGCAGAGCAGCAGCCCTGTTTTCAGTAGCAGCCTTGTCCTGTGCAGCGGCGCCATGCCCACCTTGTGCTGGACGCCTAGAACATGTAAGAGTGCCACATGATGGGTGCACTGGCGTCATGCCTCTAGCAACACGGCAGTGCCGCTATAATGCTGAAGAATATATACGCTGCGACCCATCACTAGACATGGCGGCACATGTCGCTCCAGCAGAGCAGCAGCCCTGGTTACAGTAGCAGCCGCGTGCTGTGCGGCAGTGCCATGCCCGCCATGTGCTGGACACTTATAGCACCATACACTATGTAGTACCTACTGTAGTATTGCCTCTGGCAATTGCAACAAAGCAGTGCCGCTGTGCGGGGTTGGAGTGCCACCCGCACAGCGAGTGGTATGGCAGTTTTTGAGGGGGGTGACTGCGCATACAACCGCACCGTAGTCCGTGGCAGCATGACCCAAGTTACACAGGCATTTTGCGCTCGCGATTTGGTGCACACATGTGGGGTGGTGTCAACCACTCCGCTTCGCACTAAAGCGAGGCCCACAGGGCCCCGCACTAGGTCAGACAGCAATTTGTGCTACAGTAGCAGTAATATGATACTGTGTACCACTAGTGTATCAATCATGTGGTCAGTAAGTAAGAAGCCTTCGGACCCGTGCTCAACCGCATACCGCACTAGAGCAAAAGCGCACTGCCACCGCGAGTGCATCGTAGTGAGAAGGGCAGCAAGGGAAAAAACATTGGGAAGCTGGCGGGTGGACCGGCACGGCGCCAAAGAAATCATTCAGAACCGTGTATTTGTGTTGCAGCCACGACAACCCCAGATGCCGCTGTGCGCCTGGCGGGGCAGCTGCCTGCCCCCGTCCCCCTATTCCACTCATGGCCCCTGCCCCCTTGAACCCAAAAAACACCCCCCAAGCACCCCCCCTCCGTTACCCAAAAGCTCGCTGCTCCGCGTGTGACATGTTACAGCTGGTGTGCCAAATAGGCAGTGGGCGCGACCCCAATTGCATGCCGCATGCAGACGTGCCGCGGGCAAGCCATGCAGTAGGTGCGGCCAGCACTGCCGCCGTCACGTGGCACTAGTTTAAGCGGCAGTGGCGGCAGCAGCACGGCGGCAGTGCGACGGCCAACAACTTGGCGCCGCAGGGTTTCACTTGAGGGAGTTGATCTTGGACAGGAGCGCGTCGGCGTTGGCCCCCACGACCTCGTCCACCTCCTTGCCGTCCTGCAGCGGCGCACACGCAGCAGCAGCGCAACATAGTACTTCTTGAAGTTCCGTATGGGGCGATCACGCCGTAAGGCTGAGCAGCTTATGGGAGTCCGATCCGATAAGGGCGCACGTGCAGCAGCGCTGACTTGCTACGGCTGCAAGCAACGGAGGAAGTCCTGCTGCACGCGCACGCAGGCTGCCACAACGAGATAGAGTTCTGCAGCGGTGCGCTCGCAGCAGCAGTGCAACATACTTCTTGAAGTTCCATGTACTTGAAGTATACTGCAGATCGAGCCCTAGCCTGCCGGCGGCGCAGGCCTGCTTGCTAGCACTTTCTGTGTGTCGTATGCATACTCTGCCGGGCGTGTGCGACTGCCACCCATCGGCGTGCTGGCATGCATGACATGGGCTCTTGCACGCCCGCAAGTGCAAATAAATAAAAATAACTTCAGAAGTGCATTGTTGATTGAAGAGGGGTTGTGAGGCCGCGTGTATGATGCCGGGGCATGTACCATGGCTTCTTCGTGCACGCTCGCATGCGTGACTTGGGCCCTTGCACGCCCACAAGTGCATATAAATAACACAGCATGGTACATGGCTGGCCCAGCCCTAGGCTGCCGGCGGCGCACACCTGCCTGCTTGCCGCACTTCTTGTTGTTGACTGTGCCAAGTTGTGATGATGTCAGTTTGGAGTCGTGCACGGCCATCGCTTCTTGCTGGCTTGCGTGCCCACCAGTGCGATGGAAGTGTGTAGCACTATACATGGTTCCTCAAATAGCATGAAACGCGTAGTTGTGTACTTGTGACGTATAGAGGGTGCAATAAGACTTGGCACGGGCATGTGGCATCGCCACCAGAAAGAGGCACACTTACATGGTGCACAGGCAGGGGTGCAGGTCCCAGTTCTCCGTACAACAGCACAGTGTGTTGTCATATTGATGGGCCAAAGCATATCAAGCTCTCATGATATGCCGTACAATGATATATTATTAATACGCTGCATACCACATTATTTGCATACTTGAAATACTTGCATTCACGAAGTATTCAAACTGTACATCACGTGCACCGTGTTCATGAGAGCACCCTTCCACGGCATACGCCGCGCATGCCCCATACAGTATGTCGGTACTACGTGCTAGCGCACTACAGCTGACGCTGATTCACCTGCTGGCTCTGAGCCTTAGCGCCAGCACGCGGCCAGGGGGACAGCGTAATGTGCTCTTCGAAGACTTCTCAAGGTACACATTGAGCAAGACACTGCCCTGGCGTCACAAAAAATAAATGCACAACAGTAGTGCCGCACTCTATACCACTTCCGTATAGCGCAACAAAAACACCAAATCACCAGGCAAGCCGCCTCCTGTCCTCCCGACCCACACATGTTTGCCCCATGTACATAGTTCAAAGCACACCACTGCTGCTTGACTTGCAAAACGTGAGCTGCCTCCGCCTTCTTGCTGCCCCAAAAATTTTTAGGGGGTGCCTACGTGAATGATAGATAGTGGCCTGAACGCCTTGCCTGCTCACCATTGCACCATGCCTGCCAGGAAGCCACCTCCCCCCACCCCTACACACAGACACATACACCCCCCCTCGTTCCATGTGGCTTATTCATTACAGGTATGTGCACTCAAGGCACAAAGGCATGTGGTACGTACGCGCCTCACGCACTGTAGACCGCCCACGAGCATGTAACCAAAAGACTGTGGTTGGAGGTGCAGCAGCATACCAAGTGGAGAAGTGCCTGAAGATTGCTTGCACCTAGCAAACACCCCTGAAAAAGGTGCGGCATGCAGCTACATTCGCATGGCAGCAGCCTGCTAAGCACACAGCAGTGCCAACAATAGTTCCATTTACCTGCACTTGCGGGTGCGCATACGTTGGTTGCCGGTATGTGGTAGTCAACCGGCCACACGTGGCCCCAAATATATGTGTGTATACAAGGGGTTTGTCATGTTTCAAAGTGGTCGCCGGCGCTGAAGCTTTTATGATGTATTGGGTGCCTCCCAAAGTACCCCTCCTCCCAACCCCCTTGTTTTGCCTTGTCGGATATGTAGAGTAAATGCCGGGCACACTTACTTGCATACTTGCACAATTGTCTGAGCGGCTCCCAAAGTGACACGCCGCCCCCTTATTTGTTATGAACCTCACAGATTTCCGCGCTGGCGACGACTTCCAGTAGTTGAAGTACTTCGGAATAGGAGAGTAGTGGCAGTTCAAAAAGTTTGTTGCGCGCCTTGGAGAACTTGAAGGTGGGCATGGCCTCAATGCCAAACTCCACCAATGCCTCCCTGTTTTGCGTCGATGGCTATGGTGAATGCTGGGTATAGTACTTCATTAGTACTTCAGCAGTATTCTGAGTGGTAACATGCACCCCCACTGGCGACTACTTCAAGTACTTGAAGTACTTCAGAACAAGACAGTAACGGCAGGTGAGGTTTGTTGCGCACCTTGAAGAACTTGAAGGTGGGCATGGCCTCAATGCCAAACTCCACCGATGCCTCCCCCACTGGCGACTACTTCAAGTACTTGAAGTACTTCAGAACAAGACAGTAACGGCAGGTGAGATTTGTGGCGCACCTTGAAGAACTTGAAGGTGGGCATGGCCTCAATGCCAAACTCCTCCGACGCCTCCCTGTTCTCGTCCACGTCCACCTGCCGTCACGCCGCGTGTGTCGAAGGGGCATGGGACATGACGCCGCATGTGCGGAAGGGGCATGGAACATGAGATAGTCCACATAAGTCGAAGTAGTATGGAATAGAATACTACGGAAAGTCAAGCGTCACTATGACAAGTACACGCAGAGTAGGTGTAAAATGTGTAAAAATACACCAAATTCTCATTCTCATCCACGTCCACCTGCCGCACGCCGCATGTGGGGAGGGGGCATGGAGCATTAGATAGTACACGCTGAAGAAGTGTAAAACAGAGTAGTACAAAAAGTCAGTCATCTCTACAAGTACACGCAGATTAAGTGTACAGTGTGTATAATACACCTGTTCTCGTCGCCGTCCACCTACCGCACGCCGCATGTAAGGAAGGCCACGGGGCAAACCAAGCCTAAGTTTAAGTGCAAGTGTTGAGTATAAAGTGTCAACCTTATCTGCATCAAGTAGATGCAGCGTGTGTGCCATTCAGCACTCACGAGGCGCCACCAGTATTGCAGCAGGCCCTTGTGTGTGTGAGCCCACAGACACCGGTCTGGGCACCTGCCTGGCAAACACTGTGCCAATCAGGCGGTCAGTGCCTGTTGTAGGCAGCACGGAGCTTGGAGGGTCTAGCAATGCTTCTGAACGTTATTATTAGGTTACTAAAGCGCATATTGCTTTTTATGTGGCATGCCAGATGTGGAGTTCCAGTGCATCTGAAGCGCTTGTGACATGGTGCCAGTGAGCTGTGGTCTTGGTGAAAAATGAGGAAAAATTCGCGTGGCAAAAAGGGAAAAATCCGCATGGCATGTTTACGTGCTGGCCATGTATTGGGTCCACAGTGCACACATGGCGCCAAGAGCAACCGTATATAGATGGCATCTTGACAGCAACCTTTGAAAATGAGTGAAAAGGTGCAGCTGCTGGTGTGTGTTTTCATAACAGCATCTGCGGCACATGCGCTTGCCACTCACAACGGCAGTATCCACTGAAACTGCCACGTTAGGGACTGGATACTACTAGCAATAATGCTCGCAACACCATCAGATCGTCATTCTCATCACGGGCACAGCAGTGTGGCAAGCCACTAGCATACATACACCTGCTGTGCATCATTCCACCATTACTGTATCCCTGCATGGCCGAAGTTGGCGCAGAGAGGGTACAGCCACCATTGGACACTGGCGGTGCCAAGGCACCTCTGACGAATATGCCAGCCACTGCCACGGCATACATTGCATGCCGCCGTGTGCCCTTCACCTTGAGGAATACCACGTCCGGGTTGTCATTGGACCATTGCTCAAGCTTGGGCGCAATAGCACGGCACGGCCCGCACCTGCGGAGGCAGTGCAACATACAGCGACAGCAGGGGGCGCGGCGTCAGGCACTTTTCACGGGCGTGCAGGGCTCCTGAGGCCCCCAGCGCCGCCACCACCACTGTTCGCCCTTGGCACGGCTGGTAGGCACTCACCACCTGGGATGGCAGCACAAACAGCAGCAGCAGAGGGGGGGGAGAAGGCACACCGGTGGTGAGCGAGAAATGTTGCTGTGGCACTGGCTGTGTTTTTGCAGTCGTTCGCTGCCCATGGGCACGGCCGGCAGTGGCGGGCGATGCCAGCGCGCAGTCGTTTCACTCACGTGGCGAAGAAGTCGATGACCACCTGCAGCGCGCGTCCAGCAGGGCGTCAACAAAGGGCAGAGAGGCGGGAGCAGGCGGCCGAGTCAGTTTCAGAACGCCTTGTGCCAGGGGGTCGAAAGGGTTCCCAACACCGATCACTCCGCCGCACGAGGCCGTGCGGGCAGGCAAACCTCTCACGTAATGATGGCGGGAACCCGCGGGCGTGGGAAAAGACAGGCATACTGTCAGCCTTGGAGGTGCCCGCAGCTGGGACGGCGAACAATGTGCTGTGAAAACGGAGGTGGCTCGGTGGTGCATCTGCACACCCAGGCAGGACCAGATGCATCGTAAAAGATTGCGGCAGGCCTGAAGCTCACCAGTTTGCCCCCGGCTCCCGCGATGGCCTCCTTCAGCGCCGGCATCGTCGGGCAAACCTTCACCATGGTTACCTGCTGTTTGCTCTCGTGGCAAACCAAACTTCCTCGTGTGTGTGTTGTGACAAACACCCCCCCCCACATCTCGGGTTGTCGGGGAGAGTCGCCTGTTGAAGTTGATCAAAGTTGAAGTTTGTTTAGGAGTGTTGAAGTTGATCAAAGTTGAAGTGTATTAGTCATGGGGCACCAAAGTTGAAGTTGAGGCCCCCCCCCCCCCCCCCCGCCCCCCC
>JAULBY010029761.1:0-15985 GCA_032358315.1 Ophiocytium majus
CTATGCAGGCTGTACAAATTCTGTTCAATCCAGTCGTCTGGTGTACCAACACCGTACTGATTGATCATCTCCTTATCTTTACTAGCTGAATGATATAGACCAGCACCTTTGAAGAATACACGTTTAATACCATAGACTAAAGGACTGTGTGGATCACCCTCTTGATCTGTAAATCTATGATGCTTACGATGTATGGCAACCCACTGTTTTGTAACCATACCCGTAGTTAGCCATAGCCAAAAACGCATAAAGTGCGCTACTACTGGGTTAAACTCTACTGCTCTGTGTGCCTGACTGCGATGCAAGTAAAGTGTAACGCAGGCAATGGTAATATGCGTGAGTAGTAGAGTTAGTAAAATTATTGTCATCATGTATTTAACCTATAAATATTCTCATGACAGTACACGCAGATCGAAATTTTTGGGCTAACTTGCAGTGGCCAGCAGCCCCTAATAACGACGATTATCTAGTGTTTTCTGGATACGCTGCTGGCCGTGTATTACTATTAGGCAGCACACGACTGCTATTGCCCCTGTGTACAGAAGCCTGGGATCTAGAGCCTGTATATAATGACGCTAAGATTAAACAACGAGATTGGCTCACATTGGATGAACATTGGGATACTATTATACTTGATGGGGGTCTTAGTTATGGAAAAGAGTTTACCAACCGCCTGTTGCCCATAGTTCTAGCACACTGCAATACATTTGTTTCTCGTGTGTTTCTAAATCCCAACTGGCCCACAAAATACGCTGTGTATTTTCCCCGTGCTGAAGAACTCGATCCGCAACCACAAGAACATCCTATTAACGAAGTTTATACATTTTATATATGGAACAAATAAAACCCACTATCCTTGCCATGTACTCGGGAGGCTTAGACAGCCTGGGTATGATATACAAACTCTTAACAGAAGAAGAGTACAAAGGCTATGCTTTACACATCCACCACGTACACAACAAGAATGTTGAAAATCGTGCTCGTGCCGAGGGTATTGTAGTGCCTATGGCGTTAAAAGAACTTGAACAATTAGGGTTTACATTTGACTATAGTGAAAGCGAAATAAACAGTCAACCTTATGGTCTTAACTTTCTTTACGATTCGGATACTATGAACTTCTTTGCTGGTTACATTTGTTCAGCAAACCCTAACATAGTAAAAGTTGCCATGGGTATGCAGGCTAACGATGGCAACCACTCATTGGAAGAACGCCGTAAACGTGCTGATAAAATACTAGCGGCCTTTACACCTGTAGGTAAAATCTATCCTGTATTTGAGATGACCAAGCGTGAAATAGATAATAGTTTGCCTGACACACTGAAGAATATGTTTTGGAGTTGTAGACGTCCTGTATACACAGAAAAAAATATCGCACCTTGCGGACGGCGCGATACTTGTATCAAACTAAAAGAACAGGGTATTCGTTAAGTTATTGTAACTATTGTAGCACCGTTATTGGTTATAGTGTGTCTCGCAGTTTCATCAATGGTCATACCGTCACCGCCACTAGATCCATCTAATGATAACTTGTTGTTAGCATCAGGTACTACTGTGAGTGGGGGTGTAAATGCTGTTGAATAGCGGGCCACACTACTGATTCTAATATTAGCCAACTGTCCGTTAAAATACTGCCCATAGAAGTTAACACCGCCGTCATAGGTCCTGCTACCAATACATACATTCATTGGACTGCTTGGAGCAATAGTTCCTGAGTGGGATCCATTAAAAGTCTGTAGTTGGCCGTTGATGTAGCCTGTTAGTGTGCCACCGTTGTTTTGTAGGGCTATGTGATTCCACTGATCTCGAGTAGCGGCTGCTTCACTCATTTGACGGCCACCGTTAAACATGTTTATAGCACCGTTGTTTACAAAAACATCTATGCCACTAAATGTAGGCACATTAGCATCTTGACATAACACTGACAAGTATCCACTAGTACCCGCACTAGCAGGTATCTTCTGCCACCATTCAATGGTCCAGTTGTTACCTAGATTCCAATCTGCTAGATTATCTGCTACAATAACGTGTCTATTGTCTGTGCCGTTAAAGCCCAAGGCTTCGCCCGATGTTAGAGTTACTCGATTGTATTTGGCTTTTGTAGCCTCAAAGTTTGATCCAACTATTGTAGTGTTAATAACTAAAGCGTCAAACTTACCTTGATATCTAGCACTGGACCCCATGTTCTGACTGTCAGTTAGTCCAATGCCCCAGTATGTATGATCCGTATCAGGGGTATGTCTACTAACTCCGCCCTGAGTTACCTCTGTTTCGTTGTTTAGGCTCATACCAAATGTTGTAGTTGCAGGGTCATAGTAAAAATAAACGTGATTCCACGCATTTAAATTTACAGATCCTGTGGATGTTACTGCTAATCCAGAAGTCATTTCCCACACTCTGCCCTTTAACTTGCCGCTACTATTAATCTCTAACATAGTCAAATGCCAATTACTGTTTTCTGTAGTCTGTCCCAGTTCGCCTATTACGATTGTATTATTAGCTGTAGGATAGAACCACAGGTTAAAATTGAGAGTTGGACTAACACCAAATTGAGCTGATAGCACATACTGAGAGCCAGTAAGAGTATGTACTGATCCACTGCTATTATCTGGATATGTGTATGCGGCATAGGTAGTAGATGTAGCATTGGTTGTAGCCCAGTTAAATGTGCTACCGTTAAGTGACAATGAACCACCTATGACAAAACTTGTGTCATTCACTGTATATGCCCCTTGTCGAGGCACTAGTAGATCTCCGTTAGCATTTTCTATACGAACATAATACTCCAGCGAGCCATCAGTGGTACTGTCATTAGCAAAGGTAAAATTAAAACCATAGATTCCCCAAGCACCCTGCCCCGGATTTAATGTGCCACTGTTCGCAGATGAAAGTTGTCCGCTGTTTATTTGAGCATTACCGGCATCAACCAAATACCAATAGACTGTGGTGTTATCCCAGTTTTCAAAGTTTAGGTATACTGCGTTTTCCTGGCCTTCATTAACTGACGAGTAGGTAATGCTGTTCCAAGTGATGCTTGTAGAACCACTACTATTCAGTAGTGGTGCTGTCATCAATGTTTGTATGATACTCATGTTAGTTCCTTAATCGTCAATGTAGATATCGCCAGGACCACTGATCATCCAAACTGGGCCGTCTTGTTGACCACCGTTGTTGTAATCGTGTCCAGCCTCTAACAAGATCAAGGTCACCATACTGCCCGAACCACTATCTGGAATACCCCAAGTATGATAGTCAAGATTTCTACCAGCACCCAGGATAGTTCCTATCTCGCCTGGCCAACCTTCTAACTCTACATAACAATCATTACCAGTACGGTTAACAATAGTAAATGTAAATCCTACAGGTAAATTCACAGACCACCATCCTGGAATAGTAACAGTACCACTATTGTTTTTAAAGTAGATATGCTTGCCACTGTCGTTGACAGTGATGGTATAGTTATTGTCTGCGCGGATCTGCGGGATCCTATCTGCCGCCGTAGTCTGTCTAGAGCCATCACCAAATACTACACCACCGTGTTTAGGATCCACCATCTTGTGTAAGTGCTGTGGGAATGAATCCGCCGGAGTTCTAGTGGCATAGTTTTTAAAATTAGTTACTGCTGTGATATTCGGTGGTTGATTTGACGGAGTAAAACTACTGCCAAAGTCTAGTGTTCTACCCTCATCCTTTATTCTACCTTGGCCAAATCGGAATATTCCCATTTGAACAAAATCGTCTTCGCCGCCCAAGTAGGCAAATCCGTCTGTGGGGAAACTGGCCCACAGGCCATTGTAGTAGTCGTCATCTGTTTCATAGGTGTAACCCGCTACCACCAACTGGTCGTTGTGTAAACTGCTCCAGCGATTACCAAAAGTATTGCCTAGGTAAGCGGATTCATTACTGCTGAGACATCTGCTCCATAGTAGATTACCATCCCCATCCAGTTTGGTCACAGTAAATCCATCACTGAATGATACTGAGGTATTGTCGTCTTGGAGTCGTATAGTAACATAGATATTGTCATCGCTGTCAACCTGTATGTCACTGTTGTAGTCTATACTATTACCCCAATTGCCATCACTGTAGAATTTCTTCCATACAACTTGGCCGCTATCACTTAATCTAGCAACAAACTGTCGATCTCTATTAGTAGGAGCACCAATATACTCGTAGCCTGACACCACAATGTCGCTGGCGCCTATTGTGGCCACACCGGTAGCAGATGCGGCTTCTGTGTCGCTGTTGAGATACTTGCTGAATCCAACAGCGCCATCGCTGGTAGCAAACTTGACCACCAAACTTTGCTGATAGTCAACTTCATAATATCCATTACCTACTGCGTAGATACTGGCTCCGTCCTTGCTGTAAACCACCGATTCAAATCTATCGTAGTTGCCACCGCCAATGGCTTTGTTCCAGGTAGGTGTCCATACAAATGCTTCACTGTCTAGATTCTGTGACAATGTCCAAGCACCGCCTACTGCGGTAAAGTCTATACCGTTGACAAGAACTCTAACAATATTAGTTGGTGTTGTACCTGCTGTGACCGCACTGGTTACATTGCCGCCTGCTTCGCCAATTCCTACTATGGTTACAGTAACATCGTTGGCGGGTGTTGTTCCGCCAGCAAATTGTGTACCTGGAATGACTACTACATCGTTGGCCACATAGTTAGAACCACCAAGATTAACGTCAGCAATTCGTGAACCAGTTACCGCATCCACGGTTATGTTTAAGGTTAAGCCCGTACCTACATCTATGTTAGTACCACCTACATCAATCAAGCCAACATTACTGCCAGATGCTGTACCGCTAATGCTAACAGTATCAATAACTCCGGCAGTAGCCCCTGTAACTGTGATAATAGCATCGTTTGCTGGAGTTAGTCCAAGGTAGATGCCGTTGCCAGTAGTAACACTACCAATAGTGTAGTCAGATCCTACGCCGGGAGAAAAGTTATCAGTTAAACGATAGCCTTGGCTGTTTGGCCAATCGCCAATGTATGGGTTGTTGGTTACCGGCCCTAGTGCTCCAGCAATAGTTGTAGTACCGTAACTGTCAAGAGTTAATGAGTCGCCAATTGAGAGTTGAGTGGTAATACCAGTTGTAGTTGCCGGGTTCAATAGCATAAAGTAAGCATAGCCGTCATTACCGTCTATCAGTTTCCAAGCACCGTATCCACCACCGTAAGTAACAACATCATAGGCTGTTGTATTCTCAGCACCTGACAAACTTGTACCAAGAACTTTAATCTTGTGTCCCGCTCTATAGTTTGTGCCACCGTTAGTAATACTGCTAACTGAATAAGTTCCATCACCGTTATTGGCAATGTTAAATGTAGCACTACTACCTTGTTGTGTAGTACCAGATATGCTTTCATAGTAGTTAACATTGCTAACACTTGCTGTTCCAGTAATGCCAGTACCTGAAATCAAGAAACTACTTATAGGATCACTAGGTATTTGATTGCCTGGATAGTGTTCCTCATCCAGGTTGGATTTTAATATGTCAAAGTATCCATTACCTTCAACTGCCATGACCAGTGAGCCAAACTGTTTGTATTCGTTGTACTTTGTTCCAGCCACTGCTGTGGCACCTGTTGTTGGGTGGATGGCCACATCAAAACCATAGATATCACCTTCGTCGGTCAGTGTCACGTGTGAAACAACATCTCCGCTAACTGGATTAATTCTAATCACGCCCACTTGATCTAAGTAGTTAGTAGTAGCATTACCGTAGGTATTTTGTAGAATTAACACTACCACAGTGTCAGTGACTGTGTCATACTTGATTGATGTAGGAAACCCTTGAGCATCGCCTTGAGCTTCTCCTACACCAGATGCTGAACTAGTTCCAGCAGGCGCTGTACCTGCTACGGTGGCTGTGCTAATGTCACCTTCATTGCCAACGGCTGTCACTGTGATAATAGCACGGTTAGGGAACTCATCTCCGTTAAAGACATAGCCAGGTACGTATAATACATCGCCTACTCGATAACCTGTACCAGTGTTGGCAATGCTGTCTAGAGTAAAGACACCACCAGTCCAACTGATGTCGAATAGCACACCTCGACCAGCGCCTATTACTCGACTCCATACTAATTCGCCAGTGGTCAGTGAGTACTTGTCTATTCTTGAGTTGCTTTCAGTCCAATCAGTTTCGCCGCCCATGTAGGCAAAACCATCATGTGTGGTCACAGTGTGGAATTGTATGCCGTCATCATTGTTGCTCCAAGGACCCTGCATGTTGACAAAACCTCTAACTGTGTTGGGCAACTTGATTTCGCCACTCACAGTGAGTTCTGTAGTTTTGGTAGCACTGGCACTGGTTGTGATAGTCAAGTTGGTAAAGTAACTCTTGTCGCCAGGACCCGCTTCGTCCCAGTCTGCGTCAAAACCAATCATGTAGTCTTGATTTCTAGCAAGACGTCCTGGTAAGTCACATCTAGATGTTACTTGGTTGTCGCTGTTTAGAATTTCAACAGTGCTTAGTTCTGCTAGGGGATCATAGGTAAATCTTGCTCGAGAAACGTCCTGATCCGATACATTGGCACCGGTTGACTCGTCGGTAAGTCCGTATAGTACTGTCTGTGCTACAATGCCTTCTTCGTCATCACAATCAATTGTAGCGGCAATTCTTGATGGATGTGGATCCCATGACCAGTGCGGAACACCGTTGGCTGGGTACACGCAAATGCCCCAGTCTTCTTGCCCGCTGACTAGACTGACGTCAAACTCTACAACTACCTTGATGTCTGCTGGAAACGCATCTCTAGTGTGTATAGGATATGCTGGTTGCTCAATAAGTGTTTCTTCATTGTTGCCAGTGAACCACATGCCCGTACTGTCAAAGCCATAATGTGTATCCAATGTGTCACGATCTGGACTTCTTGGAGTAATGATTAAAAAGTCTGGACGACCATTAGTTAATGAGTCAGTGAGCGTAGTTGAGTCAATGACACCAGCACTTGCCTGTAGTGTGCCGTCTGCCAGTATGGTAAATCCAACTGTGTTGTCCTCTTCTGCTACCGAATACAATGTGCCTACTAGGAAGTTACTGCTGTCACGGTCTAGTGTAACTGTGGTAGTGGTTATTTCTGAAAGATTGTCAGTGTCAACTTTGTTGGCATTGACTACACCAATGTCGCTGGCATCATTGCTGAGATAGCCACTGAAACTCGCGCCTTTGAAATCCCATGAGCCCACAGTGAATAAATCGCCAGTGGTTGAAATCTGTGCCATTGCGGCATGAATGGCTTCAGGACTGATGAGATCTGCGCTGAATCCAAGCCCAACTGCTAAGTAATCTTGTTTAACTGCTAGGTTACTGCCGCCACTATTAAGGCCAAAGAAGAACGAACCAAGAGAAGCGCCATCAGTGTAGTCTAACAGTCGTTGCCATGCCACAGTGCCATCAAATTCATACTTGGCTAATACCGAGTGAATATCAGTGTCGTTAGAATTAGTACCTGTGAAAGTTGTAGCAGATAGATAAAGTTTATCATCGGGTCCAACTACTATGCTGGACGCAAAGGCTCCACAGTTGCCTTGTATACGACGACTCCACTGTTCGACACCTGAACTGTTGAATTTAACTATGTTCAAAAGTTGATCGGCAGGGCCATCAACATTGGCTTCGTACATGCCAGCCACGTAGACGTTGCCTTCACTGTCAATGTCAGCGTCTGCGCCATAAGTATCATAGTTGTTGTCAAACAGTACAGCCTTTTGCCACTGTATCGCTCCTGAACTGTTGTACTTGACAACCAACATGTGATCGTCTGGATCAGGCTGGGCCAGTGTAGCAACTTTAACAACCATGTCATCAATGCCATCTGTTCCACCGATTGCTGAACCTAGAATAGTTGCGAATGTTTGATCTACACTTCTATTACCAATGGAGTCACTATTGATAGTGATTGTAGGAACTCCAGCACTAAAGGTAACATTGAAATTGACTCCGTTTGTTTCTATGTTAGTGTTGGTTACCCAGTTAACATTGCTTACAGGTTCTGTAACTGCGGTGTCTACTGAATTAGTAAAACCCAGTTGATCCATATTGCCAATAACAACCACTTCACCACTAGAGCCAACAGCCATACCCCAGGCTTGTTCACCGTTTTGACCGTTTAGTTTTCTGGACCAAATAACTGAGCCATCTTCAGCATCTACTTTGGTTGTGGCTACATATCGATCGCCTTCATATTCAGCGTAGCCAACCATGACAGGATTACCGTCTGAGGCCACATCTACTACCGCACTGGAACTGTCAAATCCAAAGTCGTACTTCTTGCTCCACGCAATGGTGCCATCTGAGCCGCTGATCTTGGTCAAGGTAGCGTCAGTTTGTCCGCCATCAGGTGTGGTTTCACCTGCTATGTAGACAAACCCATCAGTAGAATCGACTGCTAGTCCCCATCCGTCTGTGGAAAAAGGCCCTTCGGTAAATCTCACTGTCCATATGCGTGTGCCAGTTGTAGTATACTTGCCCACAGAATAATATGTTTTGTCGTCGTCAGGTTCATAATGGCTGAATAGAGAAACAATATTGCCCGCACTATCATATTCCACACTCACCGCCGCTTGTACTAAATCTGTAGCAGGTGCGTTAGTTACAAAAGTCTGTACCCAAACATCACTGACTGTGCCTCCGCCGCCACTTGTTGGATCTGCGTAGGTCAATTCACCTGTTGTAGTATTGTAGTAAACTGCTTTTTCTGTATTTTCTACATCTTCGCGAACGGGTTTAATGTATAAACCATCCGCTGTTGGATCTAAATTTTCACCTGTAGCGTTTAAGGTAATGCTGTTGTCTGGAGCAAAGTTGCGAGCGGCTTTAGCACCAATAGCAATAGCATATTCGCCTTGTGGATCTTCAGTGTCGTTCCAACCTGCTTCAGCACCAATGTAAACTCCGCCTGCTTTACTGTTATAGCCAACATCATCATTACCAATAGCAATTACACCTGTACGATGTGGATCACCAATACCTTCACCTAAACTGATACCTGGCCCTAAATTGCCCGGGCCGCTAGCGCCTTGATATATTTTTAATGTAATGTCTTCATTGATGCCTAACTCATATCTAGTGTCGCCTTCAACCTCTGCATCGGTAATAATATTACCTGTCAGGCCGTCAACGCCGCCACCGCCACCGTTACTAATGTCTAACCAAATTTCCATAGCCTGAGGTGTAAATCTAACTTCAATCTCGTCGCCTATTTGCGGTTGGTTAGTGTTAAGATAAGTGGCAGTAAAAGTTGGAGGATTGTTGTTAGGATAATAACTGACTCCGTTAGCACTAAACCAGTTGTCTCCACCGTCTATACTAACTTCGGTTGTTATTCCATTGGCATTTTGTATCAGTGCCCAGTTGGCAGCAATAAAATCCGCAATGTCACTGTTGTCACTGTCTGATAAATCAAATGTAACACCGTCAGTATCGGAGCCCATTCCAGATCCGTCGTCACTATTGATTGCTGTAACATTTGTAGGGTCTGTACCAATATAATCTTGATAACAGAACAACAATGTTCCGTTATCGTTGGCCAATGTACCTGCTGTGTCACCACTTTCACCGTATGGATAGTTAACTGTGCGGTCGACTACTCCACTGCCCGATCCGCCGCCAATAGTTTCAACTTCTTTTACTCGCATCTTAGGACGGAATGGAATCTGTGTCCAGTCTGTTCTAACAAAAGGAGCAAGCGGATCCTGTGCTGAACCAGTATAAGCATACAAATCGTTGCCTTCGTTCATTTCAACAACCGCAGGAGGGTAAGTACCTGCTGTGCCAAGGGCAACGATTTTGTCAATATAACCTTCGTCATCTAAGGTTGCTTCGTAGATAGCAGTCTGTATACCATTGTAACCGCCTGTTGTATCCCAAGCAAAATATACAGCATAGTCTATTATTTGTGGAGGGTCTTGAAAAGTTAATGTTTGAACATCAACTTCTGCAACTTCTTCTACTTTGTAACTAGTTGCCTGTGTAACGCCAGGAATAACAACGCCAGTTGTACCTGCTGATAAATTTACGCCGCCTAGTGTTAGGTCAGCGCCTTGTATTGCGAATGGTTTGATTGTCATTTCTCGTTATTCCTTAATCGTTTGTCATTTCTGTTGCGGCCACTGTGACCCATATCTGTTGAGTAACAGCCGCGGCTGGTTCAGCCAGTATCTGTACTACATCTCTAAAGATGCCCGGACCTACTTCAAGATTTTCTATATAGTTAACTGTGAATGTCGCTAGCGGTAATGTGCTAGTATGTGTTACACCGTATACTGATGCCACCGGGGTAGTAGTCACAGTGTTGCCATTGTTTGTATATCTTCGTTTTGCGGTAACTATCATTTCACAAACTTGTGTATCCACATCATAGTCACCGTTTGGATCACTTGCTTGTGACGTAACAACTTTGATCATGGCCTTTATAGCACCTATAGTTCCGTCTTGGCTGGTGTAGACTACAGTTGGAGAGCTACCTGCGTTAATATACTGTTGCTGTCCTCTATTTAGAGTGTAACCATTAGGACTGCTTAAACTGCCATTACTGTCAAAATTCCAAGTGCCACCGCCGGTAGAAATTTCTGTTGTGCCAGTAATGTATACTCGTCCGTTGTAGCCAGTGCCAACCCCATCGCCAGCACGAATATTCACGTCTCCACCATTGCCATTGTTGCCATTGCCATTTCCAGCGTTGAGATCTAGGAAACCACCAGTGCCTTGTGGAGCATTGGCATTGCCTGCTTCTAAACGAATGTATCCACCGTTTAATCCTCCAGGGCCACCACGTAGTTTAACGTCGCCGCCGTCACCACTATAGTCAGCACCTTCGCCACCGTGTCCAGCCCATACATAAACATCGCCGCCTTCGTAGCCGCCGGCTTGTCCACTTCCGAAACCTGGGCCGTATCCTTCTTGTCCTTGAATGATTAAACGCACAGCATTTGGATTTGTTAGGTCGGGTGCAGGCCCTGTAATAACAGCGTCAGACACAGTTGGGTCATTGCCCATTTGTAGTGTAGGGCCAACAAGGTCACGACGGTCCCAATCAAGCGATGTCTTTGTAGGGAATGTTATAGTACCGTCTGCTTCTAATGTAATCTCGTTAAGACCGTTGACTAAGCTATCACCGTTAACTGATGTAACATTGGCACTCATTACGTTTGTGCCTGCATTGTAGCTAAAGTTAATACCCGTGTGTGTCCCGGTAACAAACATAGGAGCAACACGATCCTGTACTGAATTAGTCACTGCGGCTGATGTTGATGCTACTGATTCTACACCCCATTTGACTCCGTCAAATACATATTGAACTCCATTAGGTACGCCTGTATACCGTTGTCCTATTATTGGATTTGTTGGGAATGTTAGTACTGTCATTTATTTGCTCCGTATTCTATATTTAACTGTTTTCATATTTTGCTCGTTTAACTAATGCTTACACGATGTATTGTCAAGCGACTACCACTTATTATGTCAACATCTCCGCCACTGACCTGTCGTATAGCAATTCTAACAGCGTCTCCTGCAGCGGCTGATATCACTGTTGAGTAGTGTAGATAACTACCTGACCAATTACCATCAAAAATTCTAACCTGTTTAGTAAAGTCAAGGTTAGTATCTATAAGGAGAAAACTAGTTGATGTTAATGCTACGGCTGATGAAAAATATACTGACATGTTGACTTGATAGTAGCCTGTGTAAGGTACTGTGAATGTGCCAGTACTATACGCATTAGCAGTGTCAACTGTGTCAACAAACTGTATAAATGCAGCACTGGCACTATCTGAAATTGTTTGAGTAGTATCTAATGTAGCAATTACTGTAACAGGTTTGTAACTTGCGATAACGCTGTTGTCCGGTAATGTTAAACTGCCCGCTGCGCTAAACTGCCATTGTTTACTGACTGCTGTTCCTGTAATAGTAGTAGTCAATATCCCTCCACCGCCGTCTACTGTAGCAATAGTGATTTGTATATCATTAGCAGGTGTAGCACCACCAAGTTCATTGCCTGGAATTTTAAACCAATTGCCCGGGATAAACCCATTACCAGTGCCTGTAACGGCAACAGTATAGGCGCCGCTTTGATTGGATGTTACTGTACAGGAAAAATATTGTGCGTTGAATGTGGGTGTGAAGATTCGGGTGTTATCACCATTTAATGCTGCCCAGTAGGCTTGATTAAATGTGTAAGTTTCTGTTGAATGAGTTGCTATGTTTAATGCTGTTTCGCTTGTAAGAATAGAACTATCTGCGGGCAATGTCAACTTGCCGCCATTGTCAAAGGTCCAACTTGATGTTTGTGCCGCTGTTATCTTTATGGATTTGTCATAAGTTAGCAACTGCATACCAGTGACGTTGTCGGCGATACTGTAAAGTATCTTAGGATAAACTCCGTCACCGGCATCTGGGAAAGAAAGTGACTTATTGGCTGAATCTAAACTCCACTTATTTGCGTTATCTTCAGTTCCTGCGTAAATGATGCCATTGCCGCCTGGCAACTTAATCGAAGGAATCATTGCTGCGTTAATCTTAAAAGTTGTTGTTCCACTGATGCCGTCATTGAAAGGAAGGTTAACAGTCAACGATTCATTTACTGGTATAGTAATATCCTTACCAGTTGAGGTTGTAGCATCTGGGAATGTTAATTCACCGTCATTGCTAAACGTCCAACGCTTTTCATTTGACTCATCCGGTGTAGGTAGTTCAATGCTGAAGTCTCTGTAAGTTGCACCTTCACCTAGATCTGCTGTTTCATTGCTTAGGATTGCATTGCCCGGTGCTATCAGTGTGCCGTTTTGACTGTTGATAGTCCATACTTTTGATACTGGTACAGGATTTCTAAAGGTATACTCGTTGCCTGGTTCAAATACAAAACCATCAACTGTTATTTCAATTCTAGTGTTATCTGGATTAAACGTTATTCCTGTAACTGTCATCCATTGCGGAGCAATTTCTGTACCAGCGTTGATTTCCCATCCGGGTGAAACTACAATAATATCATCGTTCTCGCTAATGTCAACTATTAATGTTCCAGTAGTACTACCTGCTGCCGCTACATCAGAGATAGCAGTTATATGCTTAACTTCTAAAGCTAAGTCACTGTCAACAGCACCTGTTAGTGTACTATTATCGTAAGTAGAACCATCTGCAAAATTTAATCTACCTGGGAATGAAGTCTCACCGTCAACATCAAATATTAAACTCTTATTGCTAGTTCCGTTATCAGTTCTTAGAACAACACTGCCGGCGGTGCCATTTACTAATACTGTTGAAGAGACTCCATCTCCGCCGCTGTTTAAATACAATCCGCCGTCTTTACGTATTGCACCAGGAACTGTTAGTTGACCATCATTGCCAAATGTCCATGTATTTGCAGCGTTGTTAGTACTAACGTAAGCATTAGCATGATCAACCCACATCCAAGTCTTTTCAGCATCATTACTGTTAGGGCCAATAGTAATACCTGCATAGTTTAATTCTCCAGTACCTGCAACGCCTCTAATGGTGCTGCCATTGATAATACTACCATCTGGTAATACAACAACACCGTTGGTGTCTAATTCTAATCTATAGTGCTGTGTTGGCTGTGTTAGGTTAGTACTGTATAGTTTATTAGTAGTGACTTTGTTATCAGCGTCAGTGCTGAATCCATCACCTAGTTTAACTCCACCTAGTACTGATGTACTTGCTGTTGGTAATGTATAACTTGTGGCCGCGGTGGTTTGAACAGTAGCATCTGGGAATGTTAAACTGCCATTTGCATTAAAGGTCCACACTTTATCTAATGAACCATCTTCTATGACATATCCATACGAGTCTGTGCCCTTGAGCACAATCTTTGCGTTGGCAGCATCCTTAAATACCAACGTGCCGGGCAATGATAACTCACCTGTGTTTTCAAAGTTGAATGCCTTGTTGCCTGACACAATATCAATGTCAGATACCAGTTCTTTGTACATTAGATACGCATTAATAGCCGACACCGCCACTGGAGCCAAGTTGGGGTTTGGTGGCAACTGCCCACCTCCACCTCCACCTCCACCAGCTGAAAGATAATCCATTAGTAGAGGATAGCCTTCCCAACTGGGCTTGTTAAACCAAGGTCGCGGAGGAAATCCTGGCTGAGTTTCTTCATCTAAATAAGCTCGGTACGTCATTTCGTTGCCATACCAGATGTTCCACGCTTCTTGAATTGCGGCAGTATCTGTGTTAGCACCTGTTCGATTGATTATGGCTGAAGTAATCTGATCAACATCGGTCAGTGAACCTTGTGCCGGTAATGTTAACGTACCATCTGTGTCAAATGACCAAACTTGTTCTCCATCGTCACTGCTGATCTCAACGTGCTTGCCTGCGCCAGCCGCAATACTAAACTGGTCGTTGTACAGTCCATCTTCTCTGATACTGTTATTACCAACATTTAAGTCACCAGGTAATGTTAACGTACTATCTGCGCCAAATGTCCAGCGATTACTTTCAGCGCCTACTTGTAGATTGATAGGACTGTCTCTATAAATGTCTGCCGGATATAGCGGAGGAATTGTAAATCCTAATTCGTCAATGCTCCCGCCTGGTCCGATTGACAGAACCTCAATAGTAACACTGGCTCCGGGAATACCTAAAAATGTTGCATTAAATGTAAATGTATTGCCAACACTATAACCAGACCCTGCTGGACTAGGCGAAGCAGCTAGCCACTGTGCGCTAACACCGTCAGTTGCTAATGAAAAATCTAATCGGGCAAGTCCGTTGCCGTGGCCTGTAAGTGGAGCATTTAGATATTCGTAAGTGGCGCCTGCTGGCAGTGTTAGTTTACCTTCTGTGCCAAGGCTAACAGTTTTATTACCGTTGACCAGTTGATTAGTTGAACTAATACCAGCACCGTCTACTGGACTAGCATCAACCCAGGCAGTTCCGTAGTAGACATACATCCTGCCACTTTCACTATTCCACCACAGGTCGCCTACACTTGGATTAATTGGTGCAGTAGCATCAACTACAACTCCTGCTGATATGTGATTAAACAGTTCAGTAAAGTTTGCATTTACCTTAGTAAACGCTGTGCGAATTGGATCGCCGTTGCCCTTGTCTGCAACTCCGGTATTAATTATTTGTTGTGTCATTCATCGCTCCAATTATATTTACACTCTTCCGACTGCTACTTCAATTACACCTGCTTCGGTATAGTCTTTGTCTTCCAAGGCCTTACCAATGATAGTACCTACTTTAGGATCCATTGCCTTAGCAGCGTGTCCAACGATACCAGCAGTGGTTAACATGTCACCTTTCTTGACCTTGCCCACAACCTTACATGGCACACGACCTTGTAGGGCTAGGCAAACTCTAGTACCAGTTAATCCTTCATTCATTTTCAATCCTGGATCAGTTGAAACAACACCTGCTAGTCTAGCATCGCCAAATATGTTAGTAGTTGTAGTTTCAGCAGCGCCACCAAATATTAGCACAGTACCTGGCTCGTATTCTTTATCGGCAGTATAGTATTCTGCCAAGTCAGCAAAGGTAGCAGCTAATGTTGCATTAGCACCTAGTGTCCATTGTCCAAGAACGGTAACTGGTGTTGATGCAGAGTTTGATCCAACTGCACTGATAATGTTAACGCCGCCTGGGGTGCTAATATTTACAGTAGTACTAGCTATTGATAGTACACTATTGCCATTAATAGACAATCCCTTAACGTCAATGGTTCCACTACCACTTGTCTTAACTAAACTGTTATTTGCACCGTTAGTAGTAATACCTACAACTGCAAATGTTTCGCTGCTAGTTCTTGTTAATGCACCGTTACTGGTAAACAATGCCTCAAGAGATTTTGTACCAACTGTGCCGGCTGTTAACTCAACTGGTGCGCTAGCACTTCCGCTAAAGTTACCTAAGATACTACCGTTACCAATGTTGGCTATTTCTCCTAGTGCAACACCGCCTGCTTTAATGCTAACAAATCCACCGCCGTCTGTTT
>JAULBY010029772.1:0-15984 GCA_032358315.1 Ophiocytium majus
CTGCCGCCGCCGCTAGGGCCCCCGGCGCCGCCGCAGCCGTGGCGGGCGCTGCGGCAGACGCTGCCGTCACCGCAGAGAAGACGGAGGCGGAGCTGGCGGACGTGTGGGCGCGCCGCACAGCGCACGCATACTCTGCCTTTGAGGCGGCGCGCAACGCTTGGGTTCCCAGCGCGGCGCTGCGGGCGGCGCTGCCGGCGTGCGCTGGGGACGCCGCGGCGTCGCTGGAGGGCTTCCGGTGGAGTGCTGTGGTGAGGGGCGAGTGGGTCAAGCTCATGCTTGCCTGGGAGAGGGCGGGGGCGGCGGTGCGGGAGGCAGAGGCGGAGGCGCGGACGGAGGGGGAGCGGCGGGCGCGGGAGGACGCGGAGGAGTATGGAAAGCTCGTGTACGACGCGTACAAGGTGAGAGGGGGTAGGAGCATAGAAGTCGAGGTGTAAAACCCCATGGTGGTGTCGCCGAGTGGCGGTCGTCGCTGACAGCGGCCGGGGTCTTCTTATGTGAGAGGGGGGGGGGTGTACAGCTTCTATACACGTCAAACTTCAGGTATGTACTACTGTAGTCTTCTCGAAAAATATAATACCACGAGTAGTAAATACTTCAGTAGCACTCGAAGAAGCTTTATTCGGTCGCGGGCGGCGGCGCGGGAGGCAGAGGCGGAGGTGCGGGCGCAGGGGGAGCGGCGGGCGCGCGAGGACGCGGAGGACTATGGAAAGCGCGTGTATGATGCATATATGCAAACAAGGTGAGAGGCGCTTGTACCGTAGGCATCGGCCGCGCGCTGGCCATCGCTGACACCGGCCGGGAGGTTTTCATTCGGGAGGGGGGGGCTGTAGTGCTTCTATACATGTCAGAAAGTGTATACTACCTAAAGTATATACCGGGTACTTCGAAGTATATACCATGGGTAGTAAAAACTTCTGAAGTACTTCGGAAATCCTTCTGCTCGGTTGCGGGCGGCGGCGCGGGAGGAGGAGGCGGAGGCGCGGGCGGAGGGGGAGCGGCGGGCGCGTGAAGGTGCGGAGGACTATGGCAGGCGCGTGTACGATGCATACACGGTGAGAGGGGGGGGGACTGTGGACATCGGCCGAGCACCGGCCATCGCTAACACCGGCCGGGGGGTTCTTGTTCCGGAGGGGGGGGCTATACTGCTTCTATACACCTCACACTTCAGTACTTCAGAAGTATACTACTAGTGAAGTATACTAATGTACTTCGAAGTATGTACTTCAAGTACATGAGTAGTGCACACTTCGGTAGGACCGTATCGTTTTCGGTTGCGGGCGGCGGCACGGGAGGCGGTGGCGGAAGCGCGGGCGGGGGGGAAGCGCCGGGGAGGAGTACGGAAAGCGTGTGTACGACACGTACAAGGTGTAAGGGGGGAGTGCTGTGGACATCGGCGGAGAGCCGGCCACCGCTTGAATGGGCCATAAGGTGCTTCTTTGGGAGGGGGGGGGTGCACTGCTTCTACACATGTCAGTATATATTACTGTAGTATACTTGGAAGTATGTACCATGGTAGTAAATACTTCGAAGTACCGGTACTTCAGTACCAGTAGTAGTAGTAATACTTTTTGTCGGTTGCGGGCGGCGGCGCGGGAGGCAGAGGCGGAGGCGCGGGCGGAGGGGGAGCGGCGGGCGCGGGAGGACTCGGAGGAGTGCGGAAAGTGCGTGTATGGCGCGTGCAAGGTGATAGGGGGGAGTAGTGCTCGGGCGGCCGTATATTTCAGTATACTTGAAGTATGTTACTGTGGTATACTTCGAAGTACTTCAGGTAATAAGTATACTATATGTACCATGGGTAGTACCAGTATACCAGTAAATAGTTTCTGAGTGCGGGGGCGGCGGCGCGTGAGGCGGAAGCAGAGGCGCGGGCGGAGGGGGAGCGACAGGCGCGGGAGGACGCGGAGGAGTACGGCAAGCGCGTGTACGACGCATACAAGGTGACAGGCGATAGGAGCATAGAAATCGGAGTGTAAACCCCCATGGGTGGTGTTGGTGAGCAGTGGGTGTCGCTTACACCGGCCGGGGAGGTCTTGTTTGGGGAGGGGGGGGGGGTGTAGTGCTTGTATACACTTCAGTATTTACTATTGCAGTACACGAATATGCTGATATATATACTTCAGAAGTACATACTACTAGTATATAACATGACCAGTAAGTACTGCAAGTAGTTATATGAAGTAAATATACTTCAAAGTATGTACAATGTACCGGTACCAATTTCGCCCTGGCCCACCATCACACGCGACTGTGTGCGCCCGTGCGCCGTGCGCGCAGGCCTCCACGGAGCGCGAAGCCGCCGCGGTCGCGGGCAGAGACAAGGCGCTCGCCGCGGCCGCCGCCATTGTCGACAGCGCCCGGCAGCTGTCCGCGGCTGCTCAGCAGCAGCAGCAACAGCAGAGCGTGATCTACCAGCACCAGGTCAGCTATGGCGGCGGCGGCGGAGGAGGCGGCGCGTGCTACACAGGCTGCAGCGGCGGCGGCGGCGACGGCAGGTTTTATGCTGGGGGGCAGTTTCTGCCGGGCGGAGGGCGGGCGCCCAGAGGCGGCACCTGGAGGTGAAGTTTTGGCAGGCAGGGGTGTGGGTGCGGGGGCGGCGGGTGGCGACACACAGCGCACGCAGCTTTTTCTCCAAAGTTTTTTGGCAGCGGCGAGTCTCCAGACTGTTTTGTAGGTGCAGAATGGGAACATACTTTCAAGCACTTGGTGTAAAGTTGTAAATAGTCAGGGACTGCACGTGCCGTAGCTGACATGCAGTGCGGAGGGCGCGGCTATCCGTGCTTGTTCCAGGGCAACGAGCTGCAGACACATAGGTCACACAAGAACGGCTGTAGACACGAGAAGCAGTATGCACACGTAGGTTTGCGCACCCCACAATATACCAGCGCAGCATTTTCCTGCTCCGCTGTGCACGGTGTGTCTCCTCACCGCCTGCCCGCTGTCAATGCCTGTATGTAGGAGACTGCGCTCAAGTCACCGGCGCGCGCATGCGACGGCGGCCGCAGTGCGACTGCCCTGTGCAGGCCAACACGCGCGCTGCGTAGTTTGCGGGCGGTAGCGCAGTTGGTCAGATATTGTTATACTGGGGGTCTTGCTCGCTCGCAACTTGCCGCACACACCACAACACACACTGGGGAGCCACCATCACCGGAGCAGCCACCACCACCGGACCACAATGAGAGGCGAGCGGGGCGTCCGAGTGGGCAGGCCGGCCCGCCATAGGATCTACCGCCGTCTGGAGTCCCTACCTCATGCTGATGACTCCTGTCAGGATGTTCCAAGTACTTCTGCTTGACGTCGCTCATAGACACATGCTTAAAAAGTACAGTACTATGTTGTTTACTACAAAAAAAAATTGCTATCACTTTACGCACCGGAGGTGGCAGACTTCCGGGTTGCCCGTCTGCCCTGCCAGCGACGGCTTTGCTGCGCGATGCAGCACTGGTGCTGCAACAAAAGTGTGTGTCGTGGAATCTGGTGCACAGGCTGCAAAGCACTGCAGGGCTGGAGTATTTACGTCTGGTTTACAATAAACTGTGATGTATTGAAGGTTGAAATGTGCTTAGTCATGGGCACAGCACATTGCCGTGGTGTGGATATTTTTGTGGCTGTAGCCGTGAGGCACCTTGGTCGCGCACAAGTTTCCTAGCTGCCAGTGCAGCCAGTCTCAGCCCGCAAGGTCAACACCTACACCAATCACGACTGCGCCCAGCGTGAAGTGAAGACGGCTGTGCTGCCTCACCCACTGTGTCGGGCATTTGTGCCTTGCTTGCCTTTTGCACATTTCCGTTCGCACCCCCGCGCACGCGCACGCACTTCCGCTTGGCCATCAGCGTACGCAATGTGCACCTCAAACCCAGTGTCGTACTCGTGCTTGGGTGTAGCATGTTAATTTGCTGAGCGCGTTGTTGTCGATAACCTCTCTCATGGCGTTGTTGTCGATAACCCCTCTCATGTGAATTTGCTGTGTGCCTCAACACGTGGGACACCCCAACCGTGTTATAGCGCGCACAGGTGTCTTGTGCGTCTCACACCCACAAGTACATTGGCAAGCTGAGATTCTGAGGTTTCCATACATTATGTGTAGATATACATAATGATACCGTATTTGGTTTTGGACAGCCAGAGAAACATGAAAAATGTACCACTGATTAACAAGTTCCAATTTTCTAAGATCAAACTCCACCTGGTGGATTTTCGCGGCGTGCAGCGGTAGCAATGAATGCTGCGGTTTTAAATACTGCGTCTTCTGTGGTCTCGCTTGGTAAGCACGGAGTGGTGTTTTGCCACCACTCGGTGCCGAAGCCCTCACACCAACGACAAGGTGGAGACCATGTTCGTGAGGGGAAAATGTGCGTGCTGGCGTGAGCACCAGGTACGGCCCGGGAAGGTGGTCGACGAGACACACCCCTTAAAGGGAAACCCCCACCAGAGAAGCTATCACAGCTTCTGCGAGCTGAGCAGTCACAGCTCGCCAGCTGTCTCAGAGAGTCCGGTCAACCGCAGGCTGAACTCTTCAGGCTACATCATCTCAGGCCCCCCGTGCTGTGGGCCTGGGGGGCCAAACCAGGCAGGCTTACTCAGCCTGCCTGGTCACCAGTGCTCCAAGGAGCAGCACGCGCATGCTTGCCTGCTGGTATGTGTCGGGGCAGCACACACAGGTCTGCGCACCCGAGGCACATCCCGCCGTCACAGGTTCACAGCATCGATCCAAGGCACAGCGCTGACGGCGCGCACTACACGCACGCCGTCGCCAGTGGCCTCACGCGCAAGGCGCCCCATCCCGTGAGGGAGAGCGGGCGCCGTGTGGCAGGGTGCTGCCTAGGGATGTACATACCACAGGACTTGGCCCTTGCGGACCAAGTTGCGGTATCGGTGCTCCCTGTCGGTGCTCCCTGTGTGAGGTCTTGTACATGTAGGGACTCCAGACGGCGGTACATCGTACGGCGGGCAGGCCTGCCCACACGGACGCCCCGCTCGTCTCTCGACCTGGCTCCTGTTGTGGTCCGGTGGTGGTGGTGGTGGTGGTGGTGTGTGCGGCAAGAGTGCGAGCAAGCAAGCCCACACGGTGTGAAAGTGGCACTGGGGCACGCAGTGCTGCCTGTGAACCATGACCCCAAGCCGTTTTCAGGTTTTCCGTTACTTTTGTTGTCCGTTGTGACCCCTGTGGCGCGTCAACCTCCTCGGGCCTCGGGAGCGGGAGACCGCGCGCTGAGCAGGAAAGCGGAAGCCGGCGCTGAGCAGCAGTGCACATGCTGCTGCTCAGCGCAAAGGCGTTGAGCTCAGAACCACCGTCGCTCCTCTCCCCATCCCTGGTCGACCCGAGCAGTTGTGGGTGGAGTAGGGGCGAGGTGCTGTGCTGGTGTACCAGTACACGCCAGCTTCTCACTCACTTGAAGTTAAGTAGGCAGCAGAGAACGGCGGTGCCGTCTGGTGAAGCAGGCATGCCAGAAGCAGCTGAAGCAGCAACAACCGCACATGACGGGCAACTGCAGGCGGTGACGAATCACTGGCGATCAGCCCGCGCGCGCGACCAGGGCCCTCACAGGTGAAAAAGCCGCGTGCGTTGTTGCTGCTGCCACGGCCGTGCCAGCTTGTGCTGCTTGCCGAAATTCCTCCTCCTACCCGTGCAACGGATCGCACAGTATGCGCGCCGACTGTTTTAGGTAGCAGGCAAGCAAGAGAGAGGTAGCAGCCGGGTGCCATAGCTTACAAAGGTACAACTTGTTAAAAGGATATGAAAACGTGGCCACAGACACTCACAGTGCCTTTACGTGGGGGGTGCACCAGCGCCCTTGATGAAAGGCATCGGGTGGTGTGGATTGTAGGTATGGCAGTTGTGGAGGTGGTGTTTGCTGTTTTCGCAGGTGTGACTACCATGTTGAATGCTTCGCCCGCTCAATTGCAGCCGAAGTGGACGCAGGGGTGGCGACGGTGTGGGTGCAGTGTGTTACCTTTTGGTGAGAGTTGTAGCAATAGTGCGTCCGATGCTGCAGCTGCAAGGAAGCACCTAGCCGGCACATCCACACCCACTGGCGCTGCACTCTGAGAGTCGCCGGCACCGCACCGCAGCCATAGCAGGCGCAGGTGACTATGCTGCAGTTGCACTCACAGGTTCTTTGTCAGTAGCACAGCATTCTTCAGCCCACGGTGCCCAGTGCCACGTGTTGTACATGATACTGTAGGAGGTGGATAGGGTTGCCACAACAACGTGTACACATGCCAGTGACATACTTCAAAGTATTTCAAGTACATATATGCACGTGGCTGTGTGAAGTGTTGTGTACTAGCAGCATGCGAAACATAGACATGACTTTGTAAGTCATCCACAATGCACACGCATACATTGCCGACGGACGTGATTGCGCAAGTCGGTCACACAAGGCCCCAGGCACACAAAGCTGCCACAACAGCGCCTGCAAGTGTCCACCACAAGGGACACACACACAGGTGCCTTTGGAGGGGCACATACAAGCGCCAGTCATGATAGGTTTATGCAGGTACAATTCCCCTGGGATATGGCATGACACGGTAGCCTACTACTGCAGTAGTACTACCTCGGTTGGAGCGAAGTTGAGTAGATGCACTACTGGTAGTACTCTAGCCTTGCAGCATCCTGGGCCAACTTCAGTGCGCATGGTACCGAGTATCGTGATCTTGCCAGCCTGTGCACATTATTCAGTGCTGCCTACAGATAAGGCCATGGCCGTTCTTTTGGTCAGTGTTAACAGGAGGTACAAAGGGTAGCCCGCTGTTTTCTAGCCCGTGTTGAAGTATCATCTGCAGTTTCGGCACAAGGCATGGTGCCGCTCTGTCAGTGTACAACTACCCCCGCTGGGGCCCTCTCCCGCCGCCACATCTATGGGAGGTTTTATACCCTGGGCTGAAAAACAAAAAATATGGCCCACCCTCTCAGCTGCGCGTACATAATCATGGCCCAGCCCCTCTTCCCTCAAGAGTACTACGTAGTATCGAAACCTACAACTGCATTATATTTGTAGTCAACACGGTAGTCATGTAGGTACTTCAAGTATGCTTGGAGTATACCACACACACGTATGTACCATATAGGTATGTACTTGACATATACTTCAAGTACTGTTTATCATACTATACTAATAATCTCATGCCGGCGTCCAAGTTCAAGTTGGTGCGCTGTCTGACCCGGCTCACGCGCCGTACGCGTTGCCAGCACAGGTGTCTCCGCAATGAAGAGGTAGTTCAAGTCATGACTGATGGCTGGCGACAGCCGTTTGGCACAATTCGCGCCCAGCGCCGTAATCGCACAGCCAGCGCCCAGCCAACTTTTCGAGTGGGAAAAACAGAGTTAAAGTTGTGGCCCCGTGGCGCCTCGAGCGTCTGCCGCTGTACACTGCGCGCGAGCAAAGTAAGCAAAGTAGGCGATAGGCCAATCCAAAAATTGCAGGGAGTTTTGGGCGCTTTTGCCAGGGGGCAAGTAGTAAAAAAGATGATGTGTGTGTCGCGCGCTGGGTGCTGAAGTGACTCGAACCCCTTCGTGCTGCACAGAATCGTCGAAGTGGGGCTCCCAGTGCGTTTGGTGCTGCAGCAGCTAACGGAAGAGCTTCCGGCCACGTAGCTGCGTGGAAGCGTGACGCCTACGTAGTTCTTCCCGCTGCTGCTGCAGCGGCATCAGTAGCGCCGTGTGGAGGAGGCCGCCGCTGCCTTTGCCTAAGCGAAACAACTCAAACAGCACACACTCAGAAGCCTTCAGAAACTTTTTTTGTGCTTTTTTTGTGCAGCGCGTTGATGCCAGGAGCTGCGCTTGCGGGTCCGTAAGGTGCTGTAGGGCTGCCGCCCGCCTCCATCGTGTGGAGATCTGGCTCGCGCTGTGGGCCGCCAGCAGCAACAAACGCGGCTCACGCGAACGCCAGCGTTCGGTGTGGAACCGCAGGAACAGTCCCACAGTTCTGGAACGTTTCATTCGAACCGCGCATACCAACGCACACACGCTGCCGAGCAGCGACGAACGAAGCTGCGAGCACTGCTGCTGACGGAGTATTTGGGTTCGTGCATCACTGGTCCATGTACCCGCTCCTAAAGCGAATTTACCCAACCCGACATATTCCTGTGCCGCTGGTGAAGGTGCCAGTGGGTAAGACCGGACCACCAAGGCGCACAGAGGCGGAACATGCATCGTGGTCTGCACTGTGTGCGCACATGCATCAGTGGGTGAAAGTCATTCGTCCTCTGAGCAACGTGAAGCAGTGAAGTACTTCTGTTTTATCTACTACTACTTCTTGGAGCATTTATAAATAGCTATAATGCTTCATCACAATGCACTGCTACCATTACTTCGCGCGGAGTTGGGCACATTCAAGGCTTCACACGTTCACTGATGGCAACAACTGGAATGCAGGCAGAGTGGTATTAGTGCTGTCACCTACGTTACTTGTTGCACAGGCGGCCAAATGTGTGCTGGTGCTGGCGATTTGGAGGGTCTTATTCAACATACCCGGTGTTAGCAAACATACAGCCGCCCCCAACAGTGCTTGAAACAAAACCTGTCTTGGTCACCGTTCCATACCCGCCTCATTCAATGGGGGGTCGTATTCAGCGTCACTTGCGTGTAGAGCATGCTTCTGAAGTAATGCTACCACTAGGTACCTCAAAAATGCCACTCTTGCCAGACACCGCACCTTGGCAAGCCTTGCATCATGCACCAAACCGCCTGCTACAACCCGAGAGACTGGAACAGGCAGCACAAAGCATTGTACAGTCAGTGCGATGTGGACACATGAGCTAACACACATAAAATAACGTGATTGATTGCACCACTCGTGTTCATTCACCGACAGTGACCCCTGATGCATGCTGGTCTGTACCCGCACGGCACCCTTCAGCAGCACAGCACCACCAACAGCACACCGTGCACACACGCGATCAGCGGGACGCAAGTGCCAATCTGTATTGCACCCACCCTCCCCAGGCAGTCACCTGGCCCGCCCACAACATTGTGCAAAACCCAAGGACTTGCAAATCTCCCTCTGCACACTTGTTGCCACACTTTTGCACACACACAACAGCCCCCCTCCCACAACCAGCCCACCCACCTTCACCCCCCATACACAAACGGAGCAGCTCCAGCACACGCATCAGCTCCAGCAACCCGCCAAAACCACGCAGTCACTTGCCCCTTGAACCCGTGCCACTTGCCGCCATGGATGTTACACGCGCACTGCCAAACCACCTGCCATACACTCAAAAGCAACACTTGCCCTGCACGACAAGCACCGCGCACTCTCTCACGCGGCGTGCACTGCGGCTGTGCAGCTGCTGAAAAACAGCAATGCTCTAGAGGCCCCACCACCGCAGCAGCCCCAGGCGGCAGTCTGAGACTCAACGCTGCTGCTGCCGCCGTGCTGCTGCTCAGCGCTGCTGCTGCGCGCGCACCGCTTCAACTGTTTCACCAGTTGAAGTTGGTGCTCACTTGGCGTTGATGTTGGGAGCAGCAGCAGAAGACCGCCGCCTCTTGCGGCGGCCGCCGTTGCTGCCCGGCTCAGGCACGCGGCCTGAACCCTTCAGTGGCTCGGCGCGCGCACCCTTCCTGGCCTGCACCCCTCCTCCCCTCCTTGCTGGCACTGCCGCTGCTGCCGCGGCGAAGGCACCCCCCCCACTGCGGCGCCAGCACCGGTGCCGCTCTCGTTGTGAAGCAGGCTGGTGAGGCGGTCCACCAGGTTGCGCTTTGTGCAGTCAAAGTCCTGGATGAAGTTGTGTAACACCTCCTGCAGACAGCCCAGGTCGTCCTTGAATTGCGCCGCACTCAGGCCAACAGCAGCCGAGAAGACGATCGTGACTGTGTCACACAGCTGCTGGGCATTCTGGATCGCACCGCGCCCCAGGTCCGCTTTGATGGTCTCGAGGGCCCGCAGCGGCAGCAGCAGCTGCGGTGTGGACACGCCATCGCGTACGGCGTCCAGGAGCGTCGACATGAGGTGCAGGTAGTCGGCCTGCGCTGTCCTCACCAACGCGCCCCCCTCCCTGGTGCGCTGCCAGCCCGACAGCTCCGTCCTCGTGAGAATGCAGAGGGGGAGGTCGCAGGCTGCCAGCGTGAGCACGGCCCCCGCTGCCTTGCGCGGCGCCGCCGCCGAGACTGTTGCCATGCGGCGCACTGATGCTGGCGCTGCCGTGCGGCGCACTGTTGCTGCTGCTGACGTCTTGGCGCCCATTGCTTTTGGCACTGACGCCCTGGCACGCGCTGCTGCTGGCGCTGACGCCCTGGCGCCCGCCGCTGCTGACGCTGGTGCCCGCCGCTGCTGGCGCTGACGCCCTGTCACGCGCCATCCTCGCAGCCGCAGGCCTCGCAGCGGATGGAAGTGGCGCCGCGTCCGACAGCGCTTCCTCTGCCGCCGCCGCCGCCGAGGCAAGCGGCTCTGGTGCCGTTGCCGCTGCCTCTGCCGCCGACCGCACTGCTGTCGGAACCGGCTCCTCTGGTGCTGCCGCCGCCGCCGCCGCCACCAAGCGCGCTGCTGCTGCCGGTGCCGCAGCCATCAGCAGCAGCGCCACCGCGGCCTCTGCCGGTGGCGCTGCTGGTGCTGCGGCATCTACGGCACTGGGCGCGGCAACAATGGCGCCCTCAGCAGGCCGCGGCTGCTGCTCCTCCCCCCCCGGCGCCTCCAACACGTGCACCAGGCGGTTCAGCTGCCACTTAAAGGCCTGCGGCACAGCGCCCCCACCACCAGCTGGTGTGTCGCTGCCGATGATGAAAGGTCCCCTGCCGCTGGGGCGGCGCGCCTTCGCTGCCGCTGCTGCCGCCTTCGCCGCCGCCGCCGCGCCCACATCCGTTGAAGTTGTGATGCCCGCAGCCTCGAGCTGGGGAGGCATGCCGGCCAGGCAGTACGACCACACAGCTGCGGCACCGTCGGTGCAGTACATGTCGGGGTCCAGCTGTATGACCCTTGGCCCCTCCGGAAATTTCACCACTACCCAGCCTGGGTAACCACGCACGCGTCCGGTGATGATACCGCTGTACCACGCGGCGCCGCCATCCGTGTGGCCCCACTTGATGCCCATCTTGATGCGGTGCAGTCGGCCATGGCGGAGAATGGCGTCGGCGGGGCAGCTCAGGACCAGCACCCCCTGCTGGCCCAGCAGGTCGCCAGGCGTGGAGGCACCGGCAACGGCAGGGGCACTCACGCGGTTCTTCCCATTTTTGCTGTTGGTGCCGGGGCGGCGGCCAGGGGGCTTCTGCTGCCGTGCACATGGCTTGCTGCGGTTGATGCCGGGCAACAGCGCGGACTCACGTCCAGTGCGGCGCGGCGTTCGCGGCATGGCCGATGCCGACGGACGGTTAGCCTCCCCCCGCTCCCCTCGCCGGTGCTGCTGCAAGGGAGGGATGCAGCACGGTAGCAGCGGCAGCACCAGAGGTAAGCATCGGCAAGCAGGGGGAGATTGCCCCACGCATATGCTGCTCACCGGCTCAATGCTGCTGCCTGCCTGCCTGGGCAGCGCCGGGCGAACGACCACACAGATGATGCCAGGGCGTGATGGTGTCAGCACACGGCCAAGCCCAAGCACCAGGCGAGAAGCAAAGGACAGCCCTGGGGGGTGCGAGGAGGTGCCGTACCTTAGCTTTATGCCGCCCCACCACTCACACGAGGCCCCTCCCCCTGTTGCGGTAGCTTGGCAGCACTCCGTAGCGCGGACTTGGCGGGGTCAGTGGACCCAGGCACTGACGAGTAGGCGCAGCAGCAGCAGCAAGCAGCTTAGGCGGCGTTTCTTTGCCCGCCGCTACCAGCATGCGGCCACAAACAGGCATTTGGTGGTTTCGTCGGACCGTTACGGAAAATGAAAAAAAAATCCCACGGCAGTGTGTTGACGCGCGTGTTCGGATACATGAGGGTTCCAGGTGAGCCCAGCCACATGCGCAGCAGCAGCAGCAGCGCCAGCAGCACAAGGGGCCACACGTAGAGGCCACGGCAGCACACGGACTGGACGGTCGCTTCACTCCCGTTCAAAAGTTCTCCTGTGAACAGACAACGGCGTGTTTGTTTGTACTGAAGCATGTGTGTATGTGTATACCTATGTATACACTGTAAATAATGTATATATATATATGTATATATACTAAAATATTATATTATACTCCGAAATGTGTAGATTTATAGATGTATGTGTGTACACAAGCATTAGGCACGAGGTCTTGTGAATGCACTGCGAATTTATTAGGCACACGTACGTACTACTAGTACGGTAGTACATGTACATCAAAGAGATCAGAAAATACCCTGTATTCCATTTACACTCCAGTGCACTCACAATTTAGTGCGCGTTGGTTTAGTGCGGTATGCGGTCTACTAGTAGTGCGGCTCCAGAAACCTGTCACAGACCACATTATTCTACATGAACAATACACAATACCCTCTCGGAATGCCCTATTTGATTTGGTGCGGGTCTTGCCTCAGTGCGGGGTGCTAGCACTGCTGGGGGGCTGACACTGCCCCGCACTAAATCGTGAGTGCACTGTGTCTACTAGTAGTGCGGCTCCAGAAACCTGTCACAGACCACATTATTCTACATGAACAGTACCACACAATACCCTCTTGGAATGCCCTATTTGATTTGGTGTGGGTCTTGCCTCAGTGCGGGGTGCTAGCACTGCTGGGGGGCTGACACTGCCCCGCACTAAATCGTGAGTGCACTGTACATTCTACCAAGTTACTTTGAAGTAGATAAAAAAGGGACACTACCACACCGCTTCAGTGTCTGCGCATTCACTCGCCCTGTACACACATGTGTCTGTATGCACTTCATGCTGGGACAACGGTTGCCTTGACGGCTGCCAGGGTGCAACACCCTTCTTGTGTGCCTGTGCCGCCCATGAAATGCTCGTGATCTCAACTAGTGCAACGCTCCCGGTGCACCCGTCCCAGATGGCTCACCTGGCCGGCGCCGCCACCATCTCGGCCTCGTCAGCACTCCGCCTTGACCGATGCACATGTCAATCTGGGGGGAAGAAGGCGGGGACAGGAGTGCGGCGGTCAATGTCCACTCGAGAAATGGTCGCTCCAAGTCATTGCTGCATGTCTGTAAACACACCACAAAAGGATGGCACAAGCCTTGCTGGTGCACACGACGTGGGTCTACTGCAGCTACCCGTGTAGCTGCGCAGGCAGCATGTGAGCGCGCACCGTGTAACCACAGGTATTTCACAAGCACTGTATGCAGAAGTACCATACAGTGTAAGCGCGCGCAGTGTGTACCAATACCGGTACTAGTTTTCGTTAGTTTTGTCTGCTTGTAAATTTCGCAAAAGCAACACACGGCAGTATGAAACATGGTGGTCAATGTGTTCTGTTGTTGGACAGATCTGCCGCCTGTTCTTAGCAAAGGACAACACCAAAATGTATTGATTAATTTCCTTTCATGAACCAACAGAGGTGTCTTACATTGCTTTTTTCTCACTACTACTACCGGTAGTAGTTTTATTTATTTGCACTTGTGGGCGTGCAAGAGCCACAGGGTGTTGTGTGGGGAAGGCATCTGGAGGGGTTGGGTCTGCTATGAAAGGTGGGTGTGGCCATGTAACGATGCACCATGTATGCTATGCACAACCTACTACAAAGCCCTCGAGCGCCCGCAGCGCTGAGGAGGCACCCCTCCACCAGCAGGGAAGGAGGGCATATGGATGCCGTGGCACAGCTGTCGTACACAATCATGTACGCGCTACCGCTGAACGTGCTGCTGCTAAAGTCGCCGACGAAGCTGCTGCCTCCACCGCTGCTCCCGCTGAAGCCACCGCTGCAAAAGCGCCCGCTCACCCCCCACGGCCAAAACTCCACTGGAGTGAGTACAGCGCAGTAGACGGAATGCAACTTTCGACCACATTGTCGCTTGGCACTGACACCGTGCAGCTGTTGTGAAGCCAGCAGAGCAGGCACCAACAGCGCTTCCACCGCACCGCTGACACCACGCACTGCACATCATCAGTCGTTTCATGTGAACATCATGAAACGCCCAACCAGCATGTACTTCTGAAGTATATGAAAAACCCATCTAGGAGCGATAAACTCTAGGTCTCCCCACCGGTAGGGGCTGTCACCCTGGGCGGACCCGTGCAAGAGGGTGAACAAAGCAAAGATGGCGCCTAAGAAGCAGCAGCCAATCTCGCACCTACGGAAGTATGTATATGCATGTACCTTAAGGTACTTCAAAAGTATGTGTACAAGCAACGAGCCAACACAGAGCTCGCAAGGTCTAGGGCAAAAAAAGGTAAGCAAACCTGGCTCCGGAGGTACTGTTTGTCGCCGACACGTCTATACATGACACACTTGAAACAATTGCAATAGCGCCTTGATCCAAGGCGGCTGAGAACACACCGCGCACCAGTCCGCCATACATGGCACAGAACAAGCATAGCTACTTCCGAAGTATATTGAATTATGCATGGTCCCCCGCATGGCGGTGACTGCCTTGACACACTTCCCATACTTCAACACTCATGCGGCACTCACGCTGTGCAGGACAATCTCCAGCTGCTCCACCGCGCCATAGTTCTCCGCCTCCTCCATCACCTCCCCCCTCAGCTCCGGGTCCCCAAACTCACCCGTCCCCACCAAATTCCTCAGCAGCACGCAGCGGCTCGGCCCCGCCACCACCGCCGCCGCCGCCACCGGCGCCGGCGCTGCCACCGCCGGCACAAGGGCAGAGGGGGCGGCGGCAGAAGCTGTAACGCCAAGGACAGGGGCGGCACTGCCGAGCGCGGCCGCCAGGGCTGCCTGTATGTCGATGGGTGCGGCGGGGCCCGGGGGGGGGCGGCGATGGTGGGCTTGGGCTGTGCCTGCGCCCAGGAGACGCGGAGGTTGCGGCCGGCGAGTTCGAAGCCGTCCATGGCGCCCATGGCGGCGGTCGCCGTCGCCTCGTTGGTGAACTGGATGAAGCCGTAGCCGCGGTGCAGCTGCGGGGGCAGCGGGTAGGGGTGTGTGTGGGCACGGGAAGTCATGCGCAGGGGTGGTGGGTTGGTGGCGTCTCAAACTGGCTTGGCGCGTGCGCCAGCTGCAGCACTGGCATTTGGCTAGGGGGCGCGCACAGCATGGAGCTGCACCACTAGACGGTTTGCGCCGCGCATGCCACATGCCCATACCGCAACACCAGCGGCACACTGAGGATGCCCTATTCACACATGAGGATGCCCTATTCACACGTGCCAAGTGCCCAGCAGCGCTCTATGAACTGGGGCAGCAGGTGAGTGACCACTCTGTAGGATGGTGTGTCTCATGCTCTGCGCAGTTGCAGCGCACACCATCGACATGATTGGTGCAACGGCGCAGCCCATGCCGCACTGCACTTCCACACATGGTACATCCATGCACCAGATTTGACGCTCAAGCCAATGGCTTACCACCGTAGCCTGGACAGCAAAGGGAGCCATTGGCGCCCGCACTCTCTCTGGTATACATACATAGCCGGCACTACAGCTGTTGTACTACTGTGCCAAGCTGTGAGTATGTCTGTGCGGGGCCAGGCATAGCCAGTGGCTCATGACGGCTTGCATGACCTGCGCTCTTGCACATCCACAACTGCAAATCATTAACACTACTTCGTGCGCTCGTGTGCATACGCTGCCGGCCATGTGCATCCGCCGTGAGCGTGCTGGCATGCATGGCATGGACTCTTGCACGCCCTCAAGTGCGACTAAAAATAACTACTGCCATGCATTTGCCATGGCCGCCAGTGGGCGTGCTGGCACACATGGCATGGGCTCTCGCACGCCCTCAAGTGCAAGTTAATGACACTGTACCGCAGCAGTATAGTTTCTGGCTATCTATGTGCCACTCTCACCTTGGTGGGATTGTCGTCCGTGACCAGGTCGCACACCAGAATCTGCCCGAACGGCGAGAACACCTGCCGCAGCGCGTCCGACGTGATCGCCATGTCCACATTGCCCACAAACAGCTTGGTGCTCCCCACAATCTGCACGGGCGGCTGCTGCATTGCCGCCACCGCCCCCCCCCCGCCGCCGCCGCCGCC
>JAULBY010029783.1:0-26094 GCA_032358315.1 Ophiocytium majus
TCAACAAGGTTTTGGCAAAATACCCACAACTTCTGTAAATTTGGGAGTTGAGCGCTCAGATTTTGACAGCGGACACTGCAAGAGTCAATAAACAACATATTTTAACCATGTCTCTGGCCATTGCATTCTCATTGCTTGATGCAATGCTGAAAAATTTGACAAGATACTTATGGGACTAATGGTACAGTTTACATGAAGGTGTTGCATTTCATGAAACGTAAGTGATCATGTTGCCACAAATACCAACAGGTGTTTAGAACAAACCCTCCATGGCAATGCGCTGCTCCGGCATGTTATCATCTTATAGATACGTGTTTGCACCACACATATGCTCTAATTATGAATCGCATGATACATACCTGTGCACGTGGCTACAGGTATGTCTGACAAAGGAGGATGGCCTACACAGCTGCAACGAGAGACCAACTCACCCTCGATGTTCCCATGGGTCTGCGCTACTCAGGCATACTTCTGAAGTATACACTGTGATGAGCACCTTTTCACAGACAACTACGTGTACACACACATGTATACTCTACGAAGAAGAAAGCATGATATGCTGAATTGCGAAGAGGGCCTATTTCTCAGTGTTCTCCGTGAGCACGAGCTCCTCTGGCATGACGTCAAACACGTTCAAAATTGCACACGTGTACACACATGTGTATTATGTGCATGCTGTACGAACGAACATAGCATGATCTGCTGAACTGCAAAGAGTGACACACTCACCCTCAGTGTCCTCCATGGGCATGCGCTTCTCGGGCAACACGTTGTAAAAGATTACAAGTATAAATTGTGCTACATACTGTAGTTGTAGTAAATAAGGAAGGAAATACATCAGAAGCATGATGTCAGATGCTGCAAAGAGACGTCCACTCACCCCTTCGTGTCTCCATGGGCATGCGCTTCTCCAGCATGAACTCCACAACGCGACCCAATTTTATGTTCAACACATCAATACATGTCTACACAAAAGCATGTACGTCGACTATTGTTGTGCACACCTGCATACAACGTCGTTTGAAAAGTAGCATGAACTTTGAAGCTGCAAGGACGGACCCACACTCACCCCTCCGTGTTCTCCATGGGCATGCGCTTCTCCAGCATGAACTCCACAATACAACACAGGCCACGTTAACCACATTTATACCTCGAAGTGTATATACATGTGTGTACACAAATACATGTACGTCAAGCTGCAAAAGGACGTCACATCCACTCACCCCTCCGTGTTCTCCAGCGGCATGCGCTTCTCCAGCATGAACTCCACAATGTGCGCCACCACCTTGGTCACGTCCACTGGCTTGCCTATGCGCTCAGACAGCTTCTCCAGGTCGGGCCTGCGGCAGTGCGCAGCGGGAATCAAGTTCAAGAAATTCATGTGAACAACCAAATTCATGTGAACTCATGCTCATGTGAGCAGCACAGAGAAGTTCGCGGGCCACGTCCAGCTCGCCCATGTGCTCGGACAGCTTCTCCAGGTCGGGCCTGCGGCAGTGCACAGCAGGAATGATGTTCATGAAATTCACGTGGACAACCAAACCCATGTGAATAATTTGCACTAATACGAGCAGCACTGGGGGGCCAACCCGCCCGCAAACACACAGGAAGCGCTTGTCCAGGACCGGGCCGGCGTCATGAATCATGAACATGAACACACCACAGCTCACAAAAGGAATTCACGTTCACGCTGTGATAGGTACGGGGCTGCTGCCTTCATACGCACGCTCTCTTGGGTTTGTTTGTGAAGGTTCACAGCGCGGTGGTGCGGCCCCTACTGGGTGAGACACCAACCGTTTGCCGCGCCTAGATGTGTACGTACACATGCAACAGTGGTGAATCCATACCAAAAAAAAAATTACATGCGGTGGCAGCAGCTGCCACAGCAGATCTGACTGCGCGTGTGTCTGGGAACAAGGTGCAGGGGACCAAATATATTTATACCGCATGGATCAATGGCGTGCATGCGCACGATTGTGTGGGCGCGGCAATGTGTACACACAGTGAGTGCGGCCACTCACTTCCCAACGATGATCTTGTGCGTGGTGACCAAGTTGAAGTTGCGCACCTCCACGCGCGTGATGAAACCGCCAGCAGTCTCCTGCAGCCCCTTGAACTGTAAAACACACACATATACACGCGTGCAAATATAAAGAAGTATCCCATAAAACACACACACAAACGCACGCGCACGCTATTCACTTCAAGACGAAATTATAATTTTGTGTACACTCAGCGCGTGCCACCCGAGCACAGCGGCATGGTAGCCGTCATGGTGCTGGCTGCGAATTGGGTTTTGAGCAGCCCCGTGAACTTCAACTGTGACACACACACAAATATACGCGCGCACGCGCGCGCAAAAAAAAATGTACATATATATTCATATACTTCAGAAGTACTTCGGAACTACATATATTCAGTAAGACAAAATTGTAAAACACCCAGCGCATGCCACCCGCGCAGAGTGGCATTGCAGCCGTCATATATGTTGCCCGCAAACACAAACACACAAAACTGCGGGCGCACGTTCACAAAAACACAACATGGCAACATACCCAGCGCGAGCCACCCGCAGCAGACTGGCATTGCAGCCGTCATGTGTGTTGCCTGCGATGTGAGTTTTGATCTGCCATGTGAACTGCAAGACGCACATGCGCACAGAGTCAAAAACTGGATGACATGGTGCCTGCTGGCTGCACATCATTGCAGCAGACCATGGCGTGCCCGCGTAATAAATCTGGGTTGGAGGTGAACTGGGTTCACAACAGTGCCGCATGGGTAAACCCAGAGCACAAGCGCACCCTTCATGCACTCGTCATTGCGCTCAGGCAAATGGGATATGAGCGGATTTTCCTGCGCCTGCTAACACTGCATCTGTTGGAAATGCATACACGCCGTCCAGCCAGCACCACACATGAGCACTATAGTTACCGCAGCATAGTGAACCGTCCACCAATTTCAGTGCTCAGCAGCTGGCAGGGCGGCGGGACTCACCATAATCTCCTTGTTGCTCTTCTGAGCGGCCGGAGCTTCAGACATACAGAGGGGCCTGGCGGCCCCGCTATAGCAGCCCACTGCTGCTGCGGGCCGAGAAAGGGCGCCCCTGGCCGCACCGCCCCATGCCTGCAAAGGATTACAGCCAGCCGAATGGTGGTATGTGCACACGAAGAGCAGGAACGAGTGCATTAAGATCGTGCAGTCTCGGCATGAGTTAACCCACCTGGTGCAGGATGTTAGGATAGGGGGGTGCGTGCCGGGCAGGCAGCAGCGCGAATGCCTGCTTGGCTAAAAGGGTGCCTGCTGTCACGCCCCCGTCACACAACTTCACCCTACTAGTGCGCACTTCCTGCAGCATGAAATCAGGTTTTCGCGGTTGCTTGCAAAAGCGGTGCCTTTGCAATGGAGCCGCCAAGTGCTGCACCACTCAATCAGGCGGCAGCGCACTCCGCGCCAGCAGAGCTTGCACGGTGTCTGCCGTGCGCACCAGCCGGGACTGTAAAACGAAACCTGGCGCTTCTAGTGTTGTGCGCGTCATGCAACGAAGGGCACAACAGGAGCGCACCAAGGCCCGGAGAGACGTGGGAGTTTGGCAGAGCCAACAACAACGGGCACATTGCGCAAATGCATGCAGCGCCGCAGCACCTGGCCGCCAGCACACACCCCCAGTTCAAACTCCCAACCTTCAACCGCGAAGATATGATCCTCTTGCCTCACCTGGAACGCGCATGCAGGGCACACCGCCGCCCCCGCCAGTGCCCCGAGTAGCAGAGTGGCTCCCTGTCCCAGCCTCATTGTGGTAGCTCGCTTCGCACACGGCTGGAGGCGTTGACGTGCTTTGGCGACAGGGTGGGGCTCTCTCTCTCTCTTGTGTGTGCCGGACAGTGAGGACAGGTCCTACAGGACAGCTTGGGGAACTGGGGCAATTCTAGCCCCAAAAACGGCTCGAATTTGGCTGACAACCTGGATCACACACGTGTCGCATCATCAGCACTTGTTCTGTTCCCGCCAGGCGCGCGCGCCAGAGGAGGCGCCATGGCGGCGAAGCGGTGGCGGGGGCTGTGCGCCCTCCTGCTGCTGCTATGCTGTTGCTGCTGCGGGGGGTTCATGGCCAAGGGCCGCCCCTGCTCCACGCTGCAGCCCGCGCACCAAGCATGCAGCAGCAGCAGTGCTCTGGGATTTCCAGGCCGCGGCATCAGCAGCAGCCATGCAGGATCCGCTCTCGAGACCGTCATTAGGACTAGGGGAGGGTCAGGGGGAAAGAGGGGAGCCCTGCGGGGGGGCTGGGTGCGCCGCAAGGCGCACTCAGACGAGGACGGATGGCTGGCCAAGTTGAAGCCATCCTTTGGGCCTTTTCTGATCAACGACATTGAGATCACCCCTGACGTGCTGGCGATACTGGTGGTGTACTTCGTACAGGTGAGCTGCTAGCCGTTGCTGCGCTGCCATGCTGCTGCTGGCGCACTGGCAGCAGCGGCACGGGTGGCTGGGTGCTTGGAGACCCGTTGCACGTGTCCTCGAACCTTGGCTCATGTTGCTGGGTACTCTGAGGTTAGAATGGGGGTGTTGACAAACTCTGTGCGTTGTGCGACCGCCAGTGTCAGCGCGACGCAGCCAGGACTCCACACAGTGTAGGGGGGAGACGTCTCACGACTGCACTTGCGGCAGCATTGCCCGCCCTGCGGCGTTGCAAAGGGCAAGATTCCGTGCGTGACGTGTGCACCACAAGTGTAACTTCAACTTGGGATGGCTGGCACTGAGTGGGGGCGGGCTAGGCCTGCCGTGTGATACTGCCAGAGCATACGCCATGGTGCACTGTGACCGCGCTCGCCACGATCGCACAGTCGCTCTGCAGCACACCAAACTTCAAGTCTGAAGTCTATTTCATGCAGCAGACCAGTAGCAGCACGCTGTGTTCCGGCACTTATTCAGCATTGCAGACACCCACTTCAATGGGTTGCATGCATATGTCTAGGAAATTTTGTTCTCGGGTCTGGGTTCGCATTCACATCATGAATCGCATGAATACGTCGGGTGTTTGCTATGGGTGTCCACAATCGGAATTTTTCTTTACTCACTCAGTTGTACCAGGCGCACAGGTCTGCTGCTCGCTGCTCCATCACAGCGCCCCATGTGTGCATGCAGCACCTGGGAACCGCCATGCCAATCATGTCTGCGACTTTGCTGCGCTCCCGTGGCTGCAATTGCTTTGGGGTGCAACTCTTGCAGGGAGCGCTAGGGTTGGCCAGACTTGCCACCACCTTTTTCCTCAAGGACGAGCTGGGACTGGCGCCCGCGCAGCTGGCAGCCCTCACGGGTGAGCAATCATAACTGTAGCATGCTATTTGGGGGGGGGCTATATACTCTGTTGTTCGGAGTACATGTGTACGTAGGCTTATGCTCCTATTATCAATAATATTTCCACCTTTTTCCCTCGTGGACAACCTAGGCTAGGACTGGCGCCCAACGCAGCTCGCGGCGCTCACAGCTGAGCGATCATTGTATTTCTTGTGATACAGAAATACTGCTTGAAGTATAGTACTTTGAAGCAGTAGTACATTCATGTACGTGTACGACCTGGTCTACGTTTTGTCCATTTTTTCTGAAGGACGAGCTGGGAGTCGCGCCCGCTCAGCTCGCAACTCTCACAGGTTAGCAATTTCAACTATTACATGCAGGTTTTAGTGTATGGCCACATATTATCTACTTTGAAGTATTATTGCGGTCATCATGGAACATGCTGTTGTGCCACAGCTTGGGCAGTAGCAGGTGGCGCTGTCCTGCCCCCACGCACACAAGGGTGGTTATGAGAAACATGTGTTTGATCAGGGGCCGATGGCACAGCATTTGGGGCACATGACTGCTGCTGCTGCTGGGTGTTGTGAGTACAATATTGTTGTCCACTGCTGAGCACTCAGGCAGCACACACCAAACACACACAACACAGCGCCATTGTCCCCAACCCGTGTCCCAGCAAAATGCCACCAAATCCCCAGTAAAAAAAAAAAAAAAACCTGCTGCCCCACAACAAGTGACGGGTGCTGCCCTTGTGTTGTGTTGCGTGCGCAAAAACTTCTCAGCCTTTGGCATGATGTCCTGTCTGGTCAGGCTGCACTGTTACATATTTGGGAGCGCATGCTTGTGGTGCTGCTGCTGCTGCTGCTGCTGGCAGTGCAGCCACAGCAGCAGCTCGCAACTGCCTGCGCTGCAGCCCCACATAACGGCGCACCATGCCACATGGGCTCCATGTGCAAACATTCATAAAATCCGCATATCCTTGCCAGTACGCCCCCCCCCCCACCATGTGTAGTTCAAGTACTTCTGAAAAATACACTTGCTGCATACATGTAGTAGAAGTGTGAAAGTTGGTGTGCCCATGTGACTCTCTGCGTGTCACACTGGGAACACGCACATGACGCGCTCGCTCACTGTGTATCACCGCTTTGCCTGCTGTGCGCCGTTACACGCCGTATATACATACCCCTAGAAGTATGTTATACCGCCGTATGATGCAAATGGTATACCCTGTGACCCATCACTATGTGTGAATTTCTTACTGTGTGTGTCACAGTGCAAACGCGCATGTGATGCGCTCACTATGTACTTTAGAAGTACTTCTTGAAGTATGTACCGGTACCTCAGAAGTATGAGCTGTGCGTTTTTGTGTGTGTGCGTGTCACGGTGGGAACACGCACATGACGCGCTCGCTCACTGTGTTTCACCGCTTTGCCTTCTGCGCACCGTTATACGCCACATTTACATACTTCAGAAGTACGCTATACAGCGTATGATGCATAGGTTATACGTTGCAACCCATCACTATGTGTGTGCATGCGTGACTGTGTGTGTTATAGTGGAAACATGCGCGTGATGCGGTTGCTAACTGTAACTCGCCGCTCTCCCTGCTGCGCGCCTCTGTGCAACCACTGGCTGTGGCGGGCGCTGCGCTGCGAAGGCATCTTCACACTGCCGTGGGTGCTCAAGCCGCTGTACGGCTTTTTGTCGGACGGAGTGCCTATTCTGGGGTACCGGCGCCGCTCGTACATGTTTCTGTCCGGACTGGTGAGTGATACTTGTATTGTAGTACCGGTATATTATTGAAACCATGTGCGCACGCGCATGTACGCTGTGTTCACTACTTCGTACTATACTTCAAAATACTTCTGAAGCTTATGTACAAATTTGTCTACTGCGCACCGTAATATGTACTCCTTGTGAAAGCAGTATACACCTTTGAGTGCTGTGTAGAATGTGGTACCATGTGGTATGATATAGGATTGAAAGTATGTGCGCATGTACGTCATGCAGAAGTATAATAGTGTATGCTCATGCACGTTGCCTGTCCTGACTGGTGAGTGGAGGCACAGTAGTGATTCTTGCTACCCAAACCACGTACTAGTATGTATGTTGGTGCACAGCGCATGTGACCTAACACATGCTTCATTCAAGTACTTCATAGAAGTGCGTGCATTTTTGGGCTGCAGCAACACAATATGTAACCAGCACATGCGTGAATGCCATGTTTTGGGTTGCAGCAAGTGTGACGGGTGGCGCTCATGTTGCTGCTCAGACTGATCAGTTTCAGGCACTATCGCGCTTGTTGTAGAACAATTGTACTGCTGATGTACTATGTACAGTGGTACTTCAGAAGAAGTGCGTTATTGCATAACTCAAAAGTGTGTGTACCAGCGCATACCAAACTACATGAACCTGGATCCAACTTACGGTTTTTTTGCTGCTCAGACTGATCAGTTTCAGGCACTACAGTGTGCTTGTTGTACAACAATTGTACTTCTGATGTACTATGTAGTACTTCAGGCGTAAGTGCGGTGGTGCACAAGTTATAAATGTGTACCAGCGCATACCAAACTACTTCTTGAAGTCCTTGAACCTGGATCCAACTTGGCTGAAAGGTGGGTTGCCAAACTTAGTGTCACAGGTGCTACGCGCATTCATAGGGCTTTTGCAGTTCAACATTCACAAGCATAGTCATTATGGCTCACCACATCAGCTGTGCACATGATTTCCATTTCTCCTGGTGTCCTGTTGCTTTTTACTGGCAGGCCCGGGCAGGCGTGTGGGCATACCTGTTGCTGTACGCGCAGCCCTTGACCATGGCTCATTACCGTAACTGACGGAATTATAACGCCCCCCCGCGTTGTCAACGGCGGGGTTTCCTGTTGCTAGCACGGGGGGCGTCATGTAATGCACCCGCGTTATACAGAGTACCCAAACTTGTATGGAATGCCCCCCCGCGTTGTCATCATTAAGGCGCCGTCAGCCTCGCAGGCGGCGGTATACAGGGTCATATGACGCTGCATAACGCCCCCCCTCGTCAAACAAGACCCCTGCGTTATACTCCGTCAGTTACGGTACTACAGCTGCGCGCATGACTTCCCCTCTCCAGTTGTGTTATTTTTACTGACTGGCAGGCTGGAGCGGGCGCATGGGCACACCTGCCACCGTACACCCACGACCTTCATACATGACTGCAGCTGCGCACATGATTTCTGTCCGCCTATTGTCCTATCATTCTTTATCGGCAGGCTGGAGCGGGCGCATGGGCATACCTGTCGCTGTACGCACACAGCCCTGCGCAGGCAACGGCGGCGTGCGTCATGGCAAACCTGGGGGTGGCCGTGAGCGATGTCGTCGCAGACTCGCTTGTGGTGGAGAAGGTGAGCCCATTTTATTCATAGAGGAGAAGTTGAAGTATGGAAAGAAGTTGAAGTAAGTGAGTTGGCCTGCACAGGCGACGGCGGTGTGCGCCATGACAAACGTGGGGGTGGCTGTGAGCGACCTCGTCGCAGACCTGTTTGTTGTTGGAAGAGTGAGCCCCTTCTAGTCGTAACGAGACGTTGAAGTCTGGAAAGGCTTGAAGTAAGTGGGTTGCCCTGCGCAGGCGACGGTGGCGTGCGTCATGGCAAACCTAGGGGTGGCTGTGAGCGATGTCGCGGCAGACTTGCTTGTGGTTGAGAAGGTGAGCCCCCTTGTTGTTGTGTTTCATACTTCTGAAGTCAAGACAAATAATAAAGTTTAGTTGAAGTACAGACAGGAGTTGAAGTAAGTGAGTTGCCGTCTACATGCCACGGCGGCGTGCGTCATGGCAAACCTGGGGGTGGCTGTGAGCGATGTCGTTGCAGACTCTGTTGTGGTTGGGATGGTGGGCTATTTTATTCGTCAAGAAAAGTTGGAGTCAGGAAATGAGTTGAAGTAAGTGAGCTGCCATGCTCAGGCTATGGCGGCGGCGTGCGTCATGGCAAACCTGGGGGTGGCTGTGAGCGATGTCGTAGCAGACTCGCTTGTTGTTGAGAAGGTTAGCCCTTTTATCTGTAAAGAGAAGTTGAAGTACGGAATGGAGTTGAAGTAAGTGAGTTGACCTGCGCAGGCGACGGCGGCGCGCGTCATGGGAGACCTGGGGGTGTCTGTGAGCGATGTTGTGGTGAAGTCACTTGTGGTTGAGAAGGTAAGTCCTTGTTAAATTGATTCGAAACAGTCCTTGTTAAATTGATTCGAAACAGAAGTTGAGGTTAGAAAAGGAGTTGAAGTTTAAACTTGAACATTTACTCGTAAGTATGTTTACATGGAAGTGCAAATCAGTATCAACCAAGACGCAGCATGTGCATGGTATAAAGGTATCACATGGCGCGGTTGTGAGCGACGTTGCGGGGGGCTCACCCGCATTTGACAAGGTGTGTGATGAACTATGAAGTACATCTTACGTGCTGGTTCAAGTTGGCACTGCCGGTGGTACTGGCAAGCGCGAATTTTGCTCGAATGCCTACTAGACTAGACATCACTGCTAGACATCACCGATTATGAACATACATTTTTGTCGTGTACAGCATCCGCGTATTATTTGGAGTTATGCATATTCTTTTGAAGTGTTACATGGTACTTCGAAAACGCATATAATAGCAAAGCTGGCGGTGGCGGCCATGAGTGCCGTCGTGGCAGACGCGTCTGTGGGTGAGAATCTCGCACTAGTGTCGCTCACTCATAAAAGCAGAATTGGATTTATTGATTTTAACTTACTACTGTAGTATTTGCATATTATTTGGTACCAAAGTTGAAGTATGTCTGCATGGGATGGCCATGTACGCGTGAGCAATGTTGTGGCACACTCGCCGGTGGCTGAATTAGTGAGCCTTGTCTCCCTCATTCACATTGACACCGTTGAAGTACAGGAATTGTTGAAGAACTCATGAAGTATGCATGGCACTTGTAGTACGTGCGCATGGTTCCGCGCGCCTTGTTCTCTTGCTGCCGTGCACTGGCGGACGGATGTGCTGCTGCTGCAGCCACGGCCCCACCACCTGCGCAGCCACTGACCCCACACAAGCCAGCCACCGGCGCTGCCGCCGCTGCCACTGCAAGCCCTGCGGCCAGCGCTGCCCACGACACTTCAGGCGGCTCTGCAGAGCGGCAGCAGTGGCACCTACCAGTGCCCACCGGAGGCAGCAGCAACGTGACGCCAGGCACTCCGGAGCCGGTTTTCGACGAGGTCATCGCACAGGCTTCTGTACCAGGAGCCGGTGACGTCGCGAGGTCGCGAGGTCCCCGGCTCTTGGCACAAGAGCTTGTATGATCACCTTGTCGGACACGGGCTCCGGCGTGCCCGGCGTCATGTTCTGCTGCCTCCGGACAGCCGGCGCGCAGAGTGGCAGCGGCCGCACTGTGTGTGCCCAACCAAAAGCAACAGCGCCATGGCGCCAGGCACGCCGAAGCCGGCGTTCGACAAGTTCATCATACAATCTCTTGTGCCGGGAGCAGGGGACCTTGCCACCTGGCAACCTCGCGAGGTCCCCAGCTCCTGGTACAAGAGTTTGTATGGTGAGCTCGTCGGATACAGGCTGCGGCGTGCCCGGCGGCACGTGCTGCCTCCGGACAGCCGGCGCGCAGAGCGGCAGCGGCCGCACTTCCGTGTGCCCAACGAAAAGCAACAGCGCTGTGACGCCAGGCATGCCGGAGCCGGTTACCGACGAGTTCGTCATCCAGGCTTCGGTACCAGGAGCCGGGGACCTCGCGAGGTCGCGAGGTCCCCACGGTCGCGAGGTCCCCGGCTCCTGGTACAAGAGCTTGTATGGTTGACTCGTCGGAAACGGGTCCCAACGTGCCCGGCGTCACATTGCTGCTGCCTCCGGACGGCAGGCGCGCAGAGTGGCAGCGGCCGCACTGTTTGCACCCGCCCGAAAGCAACAGCGCCATGGCGCCAGGCACACCGGAGCCAGTTTCGACGAGTTCATCACACAGGCCGTTGCGCCAGGAGGCGGTGACGGCGCAAGGTCGCGCAGAGCGGCAGCAGTGGCGCCTAGCAGTACCCGTCCGGAGACTTCAGCAACGTGGCGCCAGGCACGGCGGAGCCTGTTGTCGGAGAGCTTCAGCGAAGCTGTTGTACCGGCAGCCGGCGACCTTACGACCTCGCGAGTTCCCCGGCCGCCAGTATAACAGCCTCTATACCCTCCGACACCAGCTCCGGCGTGCCTGGCGTCACGTTGGTTAATTCTCCTGACGGGCACTGCTAGGTGCCGCTGCTGCCGCTCAATGTGCTGGCGCTTTGCGATGAGCCGCCGGAAGCGTCGCTGGCGGCCATGGCCGCAGAGCCTCCAGTGCTGGCGGCAGCAGCAGCGGCGGCAGGCTTGCGTGGGGTGACTGGCGGTGCAGGTGGTGGGGCTGTAGCTGCAGCACCAGCACGTCCACCTGCAGTGCACGGCAGCAACGTAACATCGTGTGTCAGGGTCATGCCTGCAACTTCAAGGTTGTTGGCGCGTTGTGCGCACACAGTGACACACGTGTTTGGCACGGTGTGCGGGTGCTGCTACTCTGTGCACTGCCGGGCAGCTGACGAAGACTTCTGAGCCTGCAGTAGTGATGGTCATGCATGCATTTATTCGACCTCCATCTTGCAATGCACACAACTCACCAGCATTGGCGTAAATAAGGATCTGAAAGCCCAAGTCATGAGGTGCACAAACAAAAAATCCCCCCCAACTAATACGCCCATGCTCAGCAGTTACCTGAACTCGAACTTCAACATTTTGCTCAGCAGCAGCACCTGACGTAGCCCGCCATGTATATGTTTGAGACAGGCGCGCCCAGCGACCTGGACAGCGAGCATGATGCAGCAAGGCAGGTCAGCAGTGCTCTGCACGGTGTGAGCGCGCCCTGTGTGTCGCATTGACGCAGCGCTTGTCCTACCTGCTCCGTCATCACCCCCTCAGAGCGCGCCTCCTGTGTGCACAAACCGACGGCTGCCCGGCAAATTGACAGCCTTTTGCTGCAGCAGGCTGGTGTGTCTGTACCCGGCATGCCCAACCGCCTGCGCCCCTACCGGTGCTTGTTGTGCAGCGTGCGCAGCCAACATGACCCAGGAGCTGGCAGCGCAGGACAAACGAACTCGCTTGTCAGGATGCATCCTGCCTCCGACGAGACTTCCGAAGGTGGGGGTGCACGGATAGAGTAGCAGCCACTGCCAGTGCCCAGTGCACACTGGCAGTGGCTGCGACTCTGCCTGTCCTCCCTCATCTTCAGAGCCGGAGTCCACAGCAGGATCCATCCTGCCAAGAAAGTCCGTTTGTGCTGCGCAGCCAGCTCCTAGACCCTGCTGGCTGCGCACGCAGCACAACAATTTGAAGCACAGGTACTGGCGCAGGCGGCCGAGCATGCCATGTACACGCACGCAAGCCTGCAGCAGCAACATGCAAGGCTTTTGGTTGCGCTGCTGAGCAGCAGCTGCTCAGCCCGAACCAGGAGACGAGGCAGGCTGTGTCCGCTTGCTCACAAACAGCAGTTCAACTCTCCGACGTGCCTGTTGTTACCCCCCTCAGTGTGCGCTTTCAATGGGCACAGGCCGATTGGTGTGCCGCAAAGTTGACAGTTTTTTGTTTCTGCAGCATGCTTGTGTGTGTGAACCTGGCATGCTCGACCGCCTGCGCCACTACTGGTGCTCGTTGTGCTGCGCGCGCAGCCAACATGGTCCAGGAGCTGGCACCACCGGCCAAACGAGCTTTTTTGGCAGGTTGGATCCTACCTCTGACGAGTGTTCCGAAGGTGAGGGCGGACGGATAGAGTAACAGCCACTGCCAGTGCGCATTAAAGGTGGCACACACCGGCAGTCGCCGCTACTCTGTCAGTCCGCCCTCAAGTCAAGTTCGGAATTGGAGTCCCCAGCAGGATCCATCCTGCCAAGAATGTCGGGTTTGTACGGTTGTGCTAGCTCGTAGACCCTGCTGGCTGCGCACGCAGCACAACAAGTTGAAGCACAGCTAGCGGCGCAGGCGGCGCGGCTGAGCATGTCAGGCACACCCACACAAGTGTGCAGCAGCAACACGCAAGGCTTTTGGTTGAGCTGCTGAGCAGCAACTGTTCTGCCCAAAACAGGAGACGGTGCTCCCTGTTGCTGCTCAGAGATGAAGGCAAGTTGGTGTACACAGAGACGAAGCATGCAACGCTTTTGGTTAAGCCGCTGAGCAGCAGCTGCTCAGCCCGAGACAGGGGACAGGTGCCAGTCTTCCAGATATGCTGCGCTGCGGTACAACCCGATTAAATTTATGTATCGGTTTACAAACAGGGGGTCATGTGGCGCATTTGTACAAGCTACCAGTACCGTAATCAGGCGGGTAGGGTGTGACCAGCAGCGAGACGTGCTGGTACGCATCAAGAGTCATTCTGAGAATGGTGGGCGCAGCGCCGGGTTCAGGCGGGAGAATGGAGGGCCAGTCCTCAATCACTAGGTCACAATGCTGCGCTGTAGCGAAACCGACAGCTTGTGACGCCAGCGCACTACACAAGTGGCCACAGTGTACATCCCATCACTGCACTGCGCTTAAGCAATTGCCGCACCGCCAACGCCCAAAGCATCGCATGTGCGTCCTGGGAGGCTGCGCCAAACTGGTGGATCAGCTCTACTGCAAAATGTTGTTGTGGGTTGAGTACCCGAGAATCGAGATGTATCAAGCACGCCGCAACACATGACTGACGAAGATGTGTTTGCAGCTGTTGTACGCGACCACAAGGAGCTTGCCCGCATCAAACAGGAGCGTGGGGCCGAGGGGGGCGGCAGTTCCTTCGCCTTCATGCTTGAAGGGCTATTGCAGCGCCTTGTGGAGGCACACGCAATGACGGGCTTGCCACAGCCTCTTCACACGGGGCCACCTGTGAAGAGGCTGTGGCAAGCCTGCCATGGTCTGCCTGCAGGAGGCGCTGCGACAGCCCTTCAACCATGAAAACGAAGGGGCCACCGCCCCCCTCGGCCCCATGGCCACACTCCTGTTCGAAGCGGGCGAGCCCCTTGTGGTCGCGTACAACAGCCGTGAAAACATCTTTGTGGGTCATGCGTTTGCGGCGGCGTGTTTCGGGTGGGTACTGGTAGGTGCTGCAGCTGCCAATCTGCACGCCGGCGCTGCCGCCAGAGCCGTCGCCGGCAGCGCTGGCCGCAGAGCCTCCAGCGGCATCGGCGGTAGTGCCGGTAGCCGGCTTGCGCGGTGTCACTGGCTGCAGGTGGCGGGGCTGTAGGTGCAACTGCGGCAGCACGCCCACTTGCAATGCACGGCAGAAAGAGCATAAGTGTGTCAGGGTCTTGTCCCCAGCTTCTAGTGTAGGTTGTTGGCGCGTTGTGTGCACGCATTGACACACGTGTTTGGCGCGACGGTATGCTACTGCTAGCCCACGCAGTGCCGGGCAGCTGTCGCAGGCGCTACGTCTGCTGTAGATGATGCAATGCATGCCTATACTATAGTACCGGTATGTATTCTGCAAAGAAGTACTTCTACACTTCTCGAAGGATAGTCCAAGTATACTTCGAAGCATACTTCTAGAAGTACGTTTGATGTGCGTTGCTGCAGAAACACCATGTGGCTGCTGCTGACGAACGGCGACCGGTACTGCATGGAAGCACTGCACTGGCACGGCTGCTAGTCAGTCCGCTGCTGCCGCTGCTCTGAGAGCCTCTGAGGCCAGCGCCGCCGGCGACGCTTCTGGCAGGCAGTGCCGGTGCGCAGAGTGGCAGCAGCAGCAGTTACTGCTCCCCTTCAGAAATCAACACCCCCCAGCGCATGCTGGATGCGGATTTGTTTTCCACTATCCTGCCAGACAATGATGAATACGCCCGCTGCGTGCGACAGGGTCATGCTGAGGGGGTGGCCGTGGCCTCGGCGCATTCGGTTTTGACGCCAGAGGGGCTTTGCAGCGCCAGGCCCGTGGTGAGTGTGAATGTATGCCAACGGTTCGAGTTCTTTCAGCAAGTCCACTGGTGGCCACGATTGGATGTGGCCGCATCCAATCGTGGCCACCAGTGAACTCGCTGAAAGAAGTCGAACCGTTGGCCTACATCCACGTTCACCAGGCGCTTCAAAGCCCCTCTGACGTCCAAAACGAATGCGCCACGGCCGTGGCGGCCGCCACCCTCGGCCCCATGCTCCTGCACGCCACCGCGCGTACTCCTACTCGTCCGGTTGGATGGCGGCAAAAACCTCCCCATCGGGCAACCGCTGGGGGGAGTTTGCTTCGGATGGTGAGCGGTAGCTGCTGTCGCTCGCGCTCTGCGCGCCGGCGCTTCCCGCAGGACCGCCGGAAGTTACGCCGCCGCCGCTGGCCGCAGAGCCACCAGCGCGCTGGCGCTTCCTGCAGGACCACCGGTGCCGGCCGGCGCGCAGAGCGGCGGCAGCAGCACTTACCAGTACACGTTCGGAGGCGCCAGCAACACAACGCCAGGCACGCCGGAGTTGGTGTCCGATGGCGTCATCGATAGAAGCTTTTGTACCGGCAGTGCGATGGCAGGGCTACTAGTCAGTCCGCGCTCACCTTCGGAACCCGTGTTCTCGGACAGCAAACAGTATTTTTGCTGACAGCAAGCATCTGCCCCGTAGAGGCAGAGGCGACGCCCTGCTAGTCCATCTGACCGGTCGTGCCAGCTCCTAGACCCTGCTGGCTGCGCACGCAGCACAACAAGTTGAAGCACAGGGTAGTGGCGCAGGCGGTCGAGCATGTTAGGTAAATGCACACAAGCCTGCAGCAGCAACATGCAAGGCTTTTGGTTGAGCTGCTGAGCAGCAGCTGCGCAGCCCAAAACAGGAGACAGCGTGCCCTGTTGCTGCTCAGATAAAGGCAAGTTGGTGTACACAGAGATGAATTATGCAACGCTTTTGGTTGAGCTATGCAGCAGCTGCTCAGCCCAAAACAGGGGATGGGTGCCAGTCTTGCAGATATGCTGCACTGCGGGACTGTACAACCGATTAAATTTTTGTGTATTGGTTTAGAAACATGGGGTCATGTTTGCGCTGATACAAACTATGAGTACCGTAATCGGGGGGGATAGGGTGTGCTCAGCAGTGAGACGTGCGTGTACACTTCAAGAGTGGGCGTGGCGCCGGGTGCGGCCGGGAGAACGGAGCGCCAGTCCTTTTCAACTAGCTCAGATATGCTGCGCTGTAGCGAAACTGACAGCTTCTGACACCGGCACACTACACAAGTGGCCACAGGTTACAGCGCATCACTGCACTGCGCTTGCCGCGCCGCCAACGCCCACACTACCGCATGTGCGTCGTTGGAGGCCATGCCAAACTGAATGAGCTCACCTGCAAAAAAAGGGTTGTCGTTGTGGGTTGAGTGCCCAAGAATCAACATACTTCAAGCACACCGCAACACATGACTGACGAAGATGTGTTTGCAGCTGTTGTGCTCGACCACAAGGAGCTCACCCGCGTCGAGCAGGAGCGTGGGGCTGAGGGGGCGGCGGTCCCTTCATGTTCCGAGTTGTAGGGGCATCACAGCCCGTCCTGCACACAGACGATGGTGGGTTTGCCTCAGCCTCAGGCTGTTCACAGGTGGCCACCCTCCCAACATGGTTGTAAGGCCGCCGGAGACTGACATGATTCAGTTTGAGAAGGACATTGCCATTGCCGCATGGCACGCGGAACGAGCAGTGCACGCTTGGCAAGAGGCTGGTATGGCGCCACCAGCGTTCACAGCACTGCACACCTGGTTCAGCCTGCAAGTGGCAGTGATCCTTTACGGTGAAGTGTGAAGTTTGAAGACTTACTGTCACTTGCAGGCGGAAGCAGGTGTGTGAACACTGTGGCACTTTGTGCCGCACCAGCTCGTATAAAGCGCGCCCGCTCACCCCATGTGCCATGCGCCAATGGCATAGTCCTCCTTGAACTGCACTGAGTCATGGCAGTCTCTGGCGGCCTTGCAACCACGTATGGAGGGTGGCCACCTGTGAACAGGCTGAGGCAAGCCCGCCATCGTCTGCCTGCATGAGGTGCTGCGCCCCTCGGCCCCACGCTCCTGCTCGAAGCGGGCGAGCTCCTCGTGGTCACGTACAAACAAACACTTCTACTTCCATTACCGTTTCCCTTTGCTTCTTGAAGTACAGTATGTGAAGCATACTTCATGTATGTACATATGGTACAATATATTTATATATTTATACAGTGGTACATAAACTTCACAAGTACTGCGTAGTATATTCCAGGTACTACTTCTGAAGAACTTGTCTATATATATGCGAAGATGTTGTGGGTCATGTGTTGCGGCGTGCTGCTGCTTTCGGTTGGGTAATTGCGTGCCTCCCCTCACCTGGCCCCTGCTGCGCGCGGTCGGGTGCTCATCTGCTTGGGCAGCGGACACCACCGCGCCATGCAGAGTGGTGGAGCGTGCCGTCCGCGGGAAAATGTTCATAAATGCTTCTGAATTATATTATGTATACTTCAAGAAGTACTTTTGAAGTGCATGTATGATCATACATACATGTTTGAGGTATACTTCAGAAGTACTTCAAGTATGCGTGTACCATACTTTAAAAATGTGTGCCGTCTTGTTTCGAGGTAATTCCAGGGGTGCAAACCGTGGGAGGTTCGTGGGGCGGGCATGTCATGTCGATAGCCAATCAAACAACTTCGTTTGTACCCTTGGGTTTTCTACTTCCAAGTACGTAGCTGACGGCGCAAAACGAAGTGGGGGGTAAGCTAGTTTGGGAGACACCCAGTAAACGGTACGAGTCTCACCCCATGGCAATAACTCGGAATGTGATGGCATGTACTGTACACATACGAAAAGTGCTGAAGTATTTAGATTTTATAAATTTTATTTAGACATGGTTTACACAGGCACGTCCACCGACAACACTGCCTGCCAACTCCTGCAAGCGCCACCGAGCCGCACACGGGTGCGGGTTTAGTGTCTCATTTTCTTCCTTTGACCGTCTGTCAAGAGTGTTACACGTATTTATAAATGAATACCGAAATGTCTTGCACGTTCACTCCCCTGCGCAGGCACGTGGTTCGCAGAGCTGGACGGTGTCTGGCGCGCTCCAGCCGCTCACCTATATGCTTATAGTACTCCAGTCTTTTGATACATGTATTTCAACTCATCTTTGTGCACACTTCGTAATGACTATTTCTCTTGTTATCATGTGTGCTTCCCCCCCCCCGCGCAGGCACGCGATTCACAGAGCCAGGCGGTGTCTAGCGGGCTGCAGTCGCTCTGCTGGGGCAGCAGCGCCGTGGGGGGGATCATCAGCGCATACTTCTCAGGTGCGGCCACTCACGCCCCTGTGTACGCTCCTATTCATCACTTTGAGTACTGCTATAGTATGTGTACAGTACCTGGTACATAACATCACATTCCCCACCAGTAGTGGCTGTCACCCTGGGGAGCGCCCTGGCAGGATCTGTTGCTGCTGCGGCCGCCACCGCCACGGGCTGCTGCCACGGGCTGCTGTTGGGGCTGCCGCCACTGCTGCCGCCGCCACTGTTGCCGCCGCTGGTGCTGCTGGCGCCGCAAGTGCTGGTGCTGCAGCCACTGCCGCTGCCGCCGCCACCACTGCTGCCGCCACCTCCGCCACTGCTGCCGCTGCCACTGCTGGCAGCAGCCAGTGCTTCTGGTACCTCTGCTGCTGCTGAGCACCTGTGCCTCACCCGCTGCCTGCTGCTGGACACGTGTGCCGCTGCTGTGCTGAGCAGGCGCGTTGCTGGAGCGCATGAGCACGCGGGAGGTGTTCCTGCTGACGGCGCTGCTGCCGTTGCTTGTGACGTTGGCGGCCCTGCTAGTGGACGAGCGGCCCACCACCAAGGTGGAGGTGTCCGTGCAGGAGCAGGTGCGCCCAAGCACTGAGAACTGTGATGTGCGCGTACATATCCTTACACTTTGTCATAGAATTTCTTCGAAGCATCTGTAAAGTACCATAAGTCGCATACAGTGTGTGCGTGTATGGTGTGTGTGTGTGTATGCATGGGAACGCCTGGTGCGCAATGTGTACCTGCGTATGTGTACTTCAAAATACATAAACTCAAAATAAAGGTACTATGTGCTATAGTAGTATGTGGCGCTGCTAGTGGACGAGCGGCTTACCACCAAGGGGAGGTGTCCGTGCTGGCGCAGGTGCGCATACAACCTGATGCTTGATGCTGAGTACCATCTGTACTGAAGTGATTCGAAGTAGTAATTTTTTTGCAAGACAAAGCTCTTAAGGACACTGACCGATGCGTGTAGGTGTGCGGGCTGTCTGGTGCTTTTCACCAGGTGGACAAATCACCCCACAGGCTTTGGCCGCATTTGGCCCCCGCCACGGCAGTATCTGGGCTTAGCAGCCTTTTAGGTCTCTTTCACAAAATGCATATCAATTATTTGGAGTATCATCGTTCTGAAGTACTTCTGGAGCATGTGCTACCACCAAGGTGGACGTGTCCGTGCAGGAGCAGGCGCGCGCACAGCCTGGTGGTTGATGCTGAGCATTTTACCAGACACAAGGCATGTCAATTGTCGTATAGTGACTGTCTTGCGCGTGGCAAGGTCGCCTGCCCTGCTCATGATGGTGTTGTGGAACTTGAACCACGCACCTCCTAGAGGCTTGTCTCTTTGTTGCCGATGCGGCAACAAAGACGTGTGGCGACGCGACCCTGCTGCTGACGCTGGCCGCCCTGGTGGTGGGCACGCGGCCCACCGCCAAGGTAGAGATGTCCGTGCAGGAGCAGGTGCACCCAAAGCCTGATGTTTGACTCTGAGTAGATACCAGACACAAGGCATATCACTTAATCACACTTCTGAAGTTCTACAGCAGTACTGTATGTCCTACGTACCGATACACAAAATAAAATCATGCGTGTATGTGCCGAGGTTTACCGGACACAAGGCATGTAAAAAAAAAGTGTTTGAAGTACGCATTACGTACAAATACACATAGTCATGTGGTCTGTGAAAACGAGTTTGAAGTATGAACTACGAACAAATACGCACAACCATGTGGTCTGTGAATTGGAGCACGAACCTCGCACCCAAACAGTGTACCTCGATAAAACAGCAAACCATGTGGCGTGATGCAAGCAGTGCATGCAAGTGCTAGTAACACTACTAGTAGTATGTACACAAACGCTTTGTAGTTTCATGTGGTATGTGGCTGCTCCCTTTGCCGCTCAGCCACTGCAGTTCGTCATGACAGGTGGTGCAGGATGTGGCCTTGCATATTTACAAATGCTTCATGCTTTAGACTGTTGCGATTTGCAGGAAGCGCCCACCCCCCACGGACTTGCCAAGAATGTTGATCCGCGCTAATAATGGTTGTGCGAAGTACTTCCCCACCATGTCTGCCGAGGTAGCGATGTGCAGAAAACTGGTCGCGTCGTCAAACTCAGTGCTGTAGATTCGCGTCCACTTGCGGCAGACGGTTGTGACTTGCAGGAAGCGCCCACCCCATGAAGTCGCCAGTGATGGTGCTGACTTCATGGGGGATGGGCACTTCCCGCAAACCGTGACGGTCTGAGTGGAGGCGCATCTGCAGCGCTGCGCATGACAACGCGACCAGCTTTCTGCACGTTGCTACCTCTGCAGACATAATGCGGTAGGCACTGGACAGCGGCTGCCCCAGCAGCTCTCGAGCCACCCATGCAGCAGCTAAGGCCGGCACCCTGGACACGCTACAGCATGCTGTGGCTAACGGCCGTGCGATGAACTACGTCACATGCGCCAGTGCAGCAGAAGCTGGGCACCCGGAGCTGTTGCAGTGGCACATGTTATGGATTTCACCGCACCACCCTCAGCCACAGCACGTTGTGGTGTCCCAGGGTTCTATCCTTACCTGCTGCTGCATCCATGGGTGACATGAGTGCCGGGGCAGCTGCTGTCCAATGCCCGCGGCACCATGGCTGCAGAGGTAGCAACGTGTCAAGGTGTGGGGTGTGGCTGTGCACAAATACTATTGTTATACTTCAGAAAAACACCATGTATACATTTTATTCCTTCAGACTGTTGCGATTTGCAGGAAGTGCCCACCCCCCACGAAGCATCTAAGAATGGCGGCCAACGCTTGCAATGGTTATTTGTCTTCTTCGAACGACCATCATAAATGTGTACCAGCACCCTTGAAAACTTCGAGGGGGATGGGCACTTCCTGCGAATCGCAACAGTCGCTGCCGCGAGTGGAGGCGCATCTACGGCGCTGTGCACGACAGGGCGACCAGCTTTTTTCATGTTGCTACCTCTGCGGCCATGGTGCGGTAGGCACTGGACACTGGTGTCAACCATGCAGCAGCTGAGGCCGGCAGCCTTGGCGCCCTAGGGCGTGCAGTGGCTAACGGGTGTGCCATGGACGCTGCCACCTGTGCCGATGCAGCACAAGGTGTGCACCTGGAGGTGCTGGAGTGGGCTCGCGCGAAACGATGCACCTGCGGCATTGAGACTCGTGCCGTGCAGCACGAGGTGGCCACCTACACGTGCTGCAGTGGTCGTGTAGGTGACCACCACGTGCTGCACGGGCACAAGTTTCGACACCCCAGGTGCAACCATTCGCCCGAGCCGGCTGCAGCACCTCCAGGTGGCCACTTTCTGATGCACTTGGCGCATGTGAGGGAATTCACGGGACCGCCATTGTGCACTGCACGTTCCAGGGTGCAGATGCTGCCGGCCTTAGCTGCTGCTACACCCATGGGTGACACGAGTGCCCCTAGGGCAGCTGCTGCCCAGTGCCCGCCGTACCATGGCCGCGGAGGTAGCAACGTGTCAAAAGCCGGCCGCCTTGTCGTGCTTAGTGCTGCTGGGACAGCCGCTGCGCAGTGCCTACCGCATCATGACCACAGGTATCCATGTGTCGAAAGCTGGTCGACTTGTCGTGCGCAGTGCTGTAGATGCGCCCGCGCTCATGGCAGACTGTTGCGGTGTGCGGGAAGTGGCACGAAGCCACCGCATCGTGTTCATAGCAGTTGCCAAGCTTGCCGCATGCACGTTGACTGTGCTGCTGCTGGCACATGCACTGAGGTGAAATGCTGGACAAGGCTGTCGGACAGACGGTGTGATGCTACCACTGCTGTGCCGTTCTTGCGCAACTGCATCAAGTGTATGTGCTGACCTGCAATGCCAAGTGGTTGCACTATGGCGAAGCAGGTAATCAGCGAAGGCCCTTTGCAGCAATGCTGGCACCCATGGCCAAAAGTTGAGGCTGTTCAAAAGTTGAGGCTGTGCACCAAGCGCCAAGTGTTGAAAGTGGCGACGGGGTGCCAATGCGCCACAACACGCCAGAAAGCAATGCGGCAGCAGCAAGCATGAAAATGAAGCCCAATACACGGGCCCATGGCAGAACAGTTTATGTTTCATAGAAAACAATTGGGCATAAAATAGAGTCTAGGTGTCGTGTGACTCGAGATCAATGTTTTCCCCAAAAAAGAAAACAGAGTAAGAAACAATGGGGAATACCAAGTACCAAAAAAAATAGAGACTTGAGGGTACACACAAACAATACCGCAGCTGGTCGCAAAGGCACGCGGCGTGCGGTTCACTTGCACATGCCGCACAATGGGGTGGCGCATTTGGTGCAAAAATACAGCGCATGTGAAACATATGCAGCCGTTCAGCACACAGCCAGTGCACTTGCGCACCAGCAGCAGAACCTGTGCGTGTGGAACGCATGCAGCGGTTACACTACACAGCCAGCGCATCTTGCGCGCCGCCGTGCCGTCGCCGCAGGTGTCGGGGCAAGTGGTGTCGCTGTGGCAGGCCAACAAGCATTGTGTTCAGTAGCACATTGGTCGCCATCGCCATCACTACTTGTGAAGTAGATGTATGTGTGCTTATGATTTCAGAAGTATGCTAATGCAATAACCATGTGGTTTCTGGGCTTCTGCCGTGCTGCACGTGTCAGGACAAGCGTCGCCGCTTTGGCAGCCCATCAAGCCACCTATTCAGCAGCACGTTGTACGCCATGATTTACTGCTTCTGATGTTCACTTCGAACTTTGTATGTGCACTTATGTTTTACAATAACCATGTGATCTCCAAGCGCCGGCCATGCCGCGGTGTTGCTGCAGGTGTCGGGGCAAGCGGTGTCGCCGTGGCAGGCCATCAAGCGCTGTATTCCATAGGACATGGTACGCCATACATACACATTGCTGAGTATTACTCTGTGGATGTGTACAAAAAACTCAACGATGTGGTATTTGGGTGTCTGCCATGCCGTGCTGCCGCCGCAGGTGTCGGGGCAAGTGGTGTCACTGTGGCAGGCCATCAAGCAGAAGTCGGTATGGCTCCCGGCGCTGTTCATCTTCCTCTGGCAGGCCACGCCCACCTCGGACTCCGCCTTCTTCTACTTCCTCACAAACGACATCAAGGCAAGTGTCTTGTTAAGAATACTTTTTGAAGTACGATACTTCAGAAGATATTTATCAGTCAGTACTCGGACTCCTCCTTTTTTTCCTTCCTCACAAACAACATCAAGGCAAGTGTTTCACGAATAATACTTCTTGGAGTAATAGTAGTAATTAGTTAGTCCTCGGACTCCACCTTCTTCTACTTCCTCACAAATGACACCAAGGCAAGTGTCATCTGTGTTGCTCAGCGTACCCACTTAAACGTCTACAGGTGGCCATGCCCACATTGGACTCCGTTTTTTTCTACTTCCTCACAAATGAGATTAAGGCAGTGTGTGTTTGTTGTGTTGGTCAGCCTGCACACCGGAACACCTACTTGTGGCCATGCCCACCTCATCTTCCGCTCTTTCTTTCACTTCCTCAGTAATGACATCAAGGCAAGTACCTGCAATGATTAGTGCGCACACCGAAGGGACCTGCAAGTGGCCAAGCCCACCTCTGATTCCGCTTTCCTCACTTGCTCCCAAACGGCATCACGAAAAGTACCTGCGATGATCAGCGTGCACACCTTCGAGTGGCCACGCCCGCCTCGGATTCGTTTTCCTACTTTTCACAATCAACATCAAGGCGAGTGCGTTTGTGCTCAGCGCGCTCACTTACACGCGTACAGGTGGCCATGCAGCAGAGCGGCGCCATACCCCTCGCGTGCACCTCGCCATGCGCCGCCACACTGTGACAACGACCACTAACACCCTGCAAACCACACGGTCCCCGCATTGTTCCGAGTTCCCGCCGCCACTGATTCTTATGCGACAGCAGCGCTACCTCTGCTGCCTGTAGCTGTCATCTCGCTGTCGCAGCCTGCATGCACGTGCAGCAGCACCACCTCCGTTGCTTGCAGCCGTAGGAAGTGATTCACTGCTGCACATGCGCCCTTATCGGGCTCCTAAAAACTCTTCGGCCTTTGGCTCATCTCCCCTTTTACACGACAACACCCTGCACAACGGATGCTTGCAGCACACCTGGTGGTTGTCCGCATTTTCCTGGGCTCACAGCCAAGAATTCTCACGCTTATTCCTGGTCCACTGTGATAGCCTGCACTGTTCTGGGTGTCCCGCGCCACTGGTATTTACACTGCAACACGTTCTCGGTTGTGACTGTCACCTTTTCCTGGGGATTTTCTGCGCGCACTGAAAATTCTCACGCGTTTTCCTGGCCTACTGTGTGTGTATTATTCCGCAGGTGGGACCTGAGTTCCTGGGGCGGGTGCGGCTGGGGTCGAGTGTCGCCAGCCTTGCGGGGGTGTGGGTGAGTGTTGTTGTTGAAGTTCACAGCTCAAACCTCAACTCTGACGTTTTGGGTGCTCTGTGCAGCAGGAGCAGCAGCAGCAGCAGTTTACGTGTCCGCAGCACAAGCGCCATTTCTTTGCTAGTGGCGCCACGCGTGGCAAGTGAGAGCTCTGTGGCCTGCGCGTAACAGCACGCAGGACTGCGATCAGAAACCGCACAGCAGTGGCCGCACGCGTGTAGGTAAGGTGGTGTCAGACCACACATGGTTTCCCCACCATTGCATCATGCATCAACAGCCGTGCATGCACATTTCAATTAGTGGTGTGCTCAGCAGCAGCCGGACCCTGCTCTGACAGGCCTCCACACAGACTTGAAGGTTGTATATTTGTACTTCCACTGCCCCCATTTTTTGTTCCAAGACAAACCGGCGCGTGTAGGTGTGAGGGCTGTCTGGTGTTTCATCAGGTGGACAAATCATGCCAGAGGCTTCGGCCTGGCATTTGGCCCCAGCCACGGCAATCTGGGCTTAGCAGCTTTTTAGATTTCTTTTACAAACGGTGTCATGTACTCACTGGTATGTAGAGCACAGCCATATGGCGCGGGTGGCGGCACCGCCGTGAGCGGGCAGGCTGCACTAAGCAGCCGAAGCTGCTGGTACACATCCAGGGCTAGCTCACTGCTTGGTGCAGCCAGGAGAGTGGCCGGCCAGTTCCCAAGTTAATGACTTGAAGTTTGCCTTGAAGTTACGCATCAGGAGTGAGCGCTGTGCTGGGTGCAGCCAGGGACAGTGCCTGGCCGGTCATCCATTGACTGACTTGAAGTTTGACTTGATGTTCTTCTTGAAGTTTGATTTGGGTGTGATGCTGGCCAAGGCCACACCGTACTGATGCTGCTGCCGCCGCTGCTGCTGCTGCTGTGCTTTTGCAGATTTTCCAGAAATTTCTGAAGGAGGTCCGCATCAGCACCATCATGTTCTGGACCAGCATCGTCGCCGTGCCCCTGGGGTTCACGCAGCTGCTGCTCATATTCCACATCAACAGACAGGTATGACGCAAAGGGGCATCTTGGTTACACACACTTGCCCCCCTCCCCACCCCGTGCTGCTGCTGCTATTGAGCACCGCTACTGCTGGCGCTGCTGGTGCTGCCGCTGAGCATTGCTGCTGCTGGTGGTACACGCTGCCACTGCTAACGGCCTCTCTCACTGCTGCCGCTGCCGCCGCCACTGCTGCCGCCT